>JAQFVV010007590.1:60000-74010 GCA_028023455.1 Epiperipatus broadwayi | reverse complement strand
ATATGTTTATCATAATATCCGACTTCTAGTAATATTGCTAAATAATTATAGTTGTTATAATTATTCTTAAACAGCTATTTGAAGATTTTCTTTTTCTTCTCCCTCCATTTTTTATTATATATTTCTCACTTTTTTTAGTTAACTACAAAGCTAGGAGTCTAAAATAGAAACACAATTATGTTTTCAATCCAAGTTCATTCACTAAATCTGAACCTAGTTAAATAACTAAATATTTGGTGTCTTTAGTTTTTGTTATAACAATAGTCACCATCATCCTTTGCTCAGAATTGTTATAAAATCCCAAAAACATCACATGATGCTATGAGCATAAGAAATGGTGATCATATGATGTTGTATTTTAGTGATTTTATACCAATCTTGGCCAAAATGCGTTGGTGACTATGGTTATTAAAAAATAAAATGCACCAAAATGTAGATATACCAATCTTGGCCAAAATGTGTTGGTGACTATGGTTATTAAAAAATCAAACACACCAAAATGTATAGATACTGAACTTGGTTCAAATCTGTATATACAAGTGAATCATCTTGGACTGAAATGGTATTTTTATTTTGGTTCACAGCTTTATAGTCAACCAAAAAGATAAAAGATGGTTGCTGGAGAGATACATTAGATAAAAAGATCAAAGTACAATGCTTTTATATCTAAGTCTCCCCACTAAAGAAGATCTGAAGCTAGAAACTCATCTGGAGATATTGGATGACTAGATATTAGATAAGGATTTTGATGCACAAATCTTCTAACATCCATTGATTACTATGGGTTGCACTGCATCATATTGTGGAATGGAGAGAGTTGCAATTATTTTAAATACCACATCCTGAGCAATTCTAAGCTTTACTTTTATACACTAGTAAAAAAGAGTGAGGCTGAATAATTGGAAAATGAAATTCCAAGTCTTTTTAAATTTATGATAATATGTTGGATTATTTCCATCATCTGTCATTAAATGTTGAATGTTTAGAAAATTTTAAACTTTTCCAAATACAAACAACTATTAGTAATAACACATAAAAACAACACAAGTTAGTTGATTGTCCAATGTTTTGAGTATTCTGCTCTTTTTCAGGTGTTGCTGACCTGAGTAGTGATAATTCTGGCATAAGATTCGAATTTACATCTTTATATTCTCGAATATTAAGGCAACGCCTTAACCAACTGACTATTCTGACAGTTGTTTGTAATTGGAAAAGTTTAAATAATGTTTAAAATTGTCTAAACATTCAACATTTAATGATAGATGATAGACATAATCCAACATATAATTACATCTAAAATATCATCATCATAAACCTATAGAAAAACAATTCTTAATCCTATGTTTCATTATTAATCATACAAACTATTCAAGCTATTTAAATGTTTAAATAATTAATAATAAAAATAAGCAAAAAGAATTTTATTTATAAATTATTTACTAGCTATACTTAAAATAATGTACAATTTTCTTTTGTAAAAGAGAAAGATTGTTTACTATGCAAATATATATGTTACTAATTTTATGGAAAACAGATTTTATAACTCCAAAAAAAAAAGTCATAGCCTAGAAAATTATATCAAAGATGGATTAAGATTGTTTTCCGATCAATCTTTAGAAAAATTCTTATAACATCTGTATTCAAGGTTTATAGTAAAGCAGCTTTGTTGTTTAAATTTATGGTAGAGTGGCAGAATCTAAGATTCACGATTCATAGTTTACAGTTCAACACTGACTCTTGTGACGCTCAAGCTTAATTTGATCTTGTAATAATTAATTAATTATTCCAATAATAATAATAATAAAAGATAAAAAGTAAGATGAAACAGCTTTTAAACAGCCCACTTTAGAGAAAAGCCCCTTCTAACTGCCTTATCTAAAAGAATAGTGAAGAAGTTATAAAAGTTACAAGTCTTTCAAATATTATGTAATGAGGATATGGAAAGTTATTTTCCTTGCTTTACACTATAGCTATGAGTAAGTAGATACCAATTTGTTAACCAATATGTGAATAATTGAACTGCTAAGATCAAAAGAGAAGTCTACAAGATTTTTCAATTGCGAGATGATGAGGATTTGGATTGTTTTAGCTGGATACTTACTTACTGGCAATATGTGAATGATTGTCTGAACTATGAGTCAGCCATTTTAAAACAAAAATATTAACTCCGTTAAGAATGATCAAGTTTGCTTAACTAGGATGTGAATCTAGGTTATAGACTGTTCAGAAACAAAAATGTTTGACGAACTTTTAACTCAATAAGAGCTCTTTATAATTAACAGTTACAATTTGTTTTTAAAAAACTTAATATCTAAAGGTATCCTGTGTCAAATCTCTCTGTTCCCAAAAAAAAAAGTTAAGATAATGTTAAACCTTTCAACTTTTCTTTTTATTTTAGGAATTAAAAAAACAAATTTATTTTTATGACATTCAATAATACATCTAAATTTAGAAATGCAATAATATACATCAAAGTCACCTATTTAAAGTAGGTTCTCAAAAGTCGGAAATAGAGGTATTTTATTATTATAAATCTTTAACTATTTTTACTCAATAATAATATCAGATAAAATGAAAATACACACAGAAAAGGTAGTTTTTTAAAATAATATTTAACTTTATTACTGCCTAGCTTTCTTTCAATATTATACCACTATATGCCATAAATATGATTTGGTAAAAATATATTGAAAGCATGCTAGCCACAAATAAATCTAAATATTATTAAGAAACTACATTTTCAATGGGTATTTTCATTTTACTAGATATTACTTTGGCTCAAAAAAAAAAGAAAATGAGTAACAAATTCATTAACAATAACTATCTTATTTCTCAGCTATAAAATATTTCATATCTATTATATTAAACTTCATATATATATATATATATATATATCAAAAGCAGTTCAGTTCTTTACATTTCTATTTTATTTAATAAATGTTTGAATTACTAAGAAATGTTTCAAATTGCTTCTAGTTATCACTGGTCCTTTTTATGTTCTAGCAACTATGCTTACTATTGATCATTAATATTTATTTTTTGTGTAATTTCCCAGTAAAGTTTGGTAGAAGGATAGAATGACCATTTCTGGAGTTCAAGGATGTGATGCAGCTCAGTGGATTTCCAATATTCAAACTTTTTATGATCTTCCAAGGACTAAACCATTCAAGTATTATAACATAAGAAAGTCTGAAGTAATTAGTAAATATCAAAAAAAAAATATTCAAAATAACTTAAAACATTTTTAAAGGGTATAGTTTGTTTTGATTTTTAATTTATGATTGTTTAAATATATAATATATATCACATATCTTAACACTCCATTTATTAACTATTGTGTCTCTAGAAAAGTAAGCAATAATTTATATATAGGATGAAATATTTTACTATGTTTATCCATAAGAATCAGCCTAATGTATACAGGGGCCAAAATGACCCAAAACAGCCATATAGAAATTAATAGAAATTATAGAAAAAATGCACAAAATCAATTTTGAACTTAACACAAGAGTTTATTTTCTTTGAATGTATAAGATATTAGTAAATATTAGTAACTGGTTGTTCTAACTTAAATTAACTAGCAGATTCAAATAAATAATCTTTTTGCATTCTCCTGCTACTGTACAAACTTCTACATTTTTCTACATTCAAGTTTCATAGTATTGAATTATAAATGTTATATGTGTTCAACTGCACATATAATCAGAAGTGATAACTCTTCATTTTTCAATTCTGCTTTCTAAGGCAACATTGATTGTCCATTACTTTTATACTTTCGATTTATGTTCCACTATTCACACACAACATATGGTTTGGGAGTCTAGTTTTGCTCTTCTAATTTGCATAATTGATTCTCACATTTCCTTCTTTTCAAATTAGCACAAACTTTGTTATTATGCATAACTAATTTTTCTAGATTGCTTTCAATATCTTCTATTTCGGATAATTATATACACATACACTCATGAAACTTTATTTACTTTTATACATTAGTGGTGAAAAATTTTCAGACAGAACATAATGATATCAATTGTAGAGGATACTACAGTGTTAGTACTTTTTAAACTAGGGATCATATTTTCTTAAAGAGATCATGTAAAAATATTAAAAATGAAAAGATTGGGGTGATGAATTAGTCTTTCACAAAAATACTATAATCTCAAACTATTATAATTTTATTCCTGCACTTGTTGATGTTAAAATTGAGAAATTATTCAACAGTTGAATTGTTTGTCATTCTTTTCAAAAGTTATACAAGTTTATTTGGGAAATTTCTAATAGCTGAAGATTGCTTATTTGTTAAAAAAAGGATGGAGATAAATTAAAAGTCTTGTTCTATGTTCTAAAAAACATACGATATAGCTTAATTCAATTGGCATTAAACAATAAACATCTTTATTTTAATTACTATAAATAGTTGATTAAAAATTACAACATGATATTGATGCCAGTTTACTGTGTCTTGTTTCTGCTAATTTCTTTCTTTTCTAACAATAACAAACTCACCATACAGTATTGCCACCAAGTGTAAGCCTTTATAACCAATGAATGCAGGGAAGTTTGCACTTAAAATCCCTAGCTAGTGCCTACTTGTCCAATATCCCCAGACTAGTTTCTAGGTTGTGGGTTTCATCATTGAAGAGCCTTGGATTTGAGAACACTGCGCCTAGATCTTAGAATCTAATTCAACTCTCCAGCAGCCATCTTTTACCTGCTTGGTTAACTACAAAGCTAGGAATCTAAGATGAAAACAGCTAATGTTTTCAATCCAAGCTCATTTTTTTGTAAAATCATACGGATCTTAATTCAGTTCAGCATTTATACATCCATTGATTACAAAAGTTTGCACTTGGGGGAAATACTGTATGGAGAGTTTGCTATTGTTATTAATAGCATATGTTAGCATATGAAATGATGATCATGTGATGTTTTGATAGTTTTATATCTATCCTGCTTCTGGGATAATGGTAACTGCAGTTTTTGGAAAACCAAAGATAACAAAATGTATAGATGTGGAATGAGTTCATATTTGTATGACTATACAACAAATGAACTTAGATTGGAAACATTATTGTTTTCATCTTAGACTCCTAGATTTGTAGTTAACCAAATAGATAAAAGGTGGCTTCTGGAAGGTTGCATTAGATCCTAAGGTCTAGGTGCAGTACTCCTCAAATCCAAGGCTCTTCACTGATAAAAGTCACAATCTAGAAACTACTCTGGAGATATTGGATGAGTAGGCATTAATAGGAATATTATGCACGAATCTTCCTGCATCCATTGATTACAAAGACTTGCATTTGGTGGCAATACTGGGTGGAGAGTTTGCTATTGTTATTAACAGCCTAATTAAGCATATGAAATGGTGATCATATGATGTTTTGATGGTTCTTTCCTATTTTTATTTAAAAAAAGGCACCCTTTTTTTATTTTTTAAAAAATCTTTTATTTATAAAATAATGAAATCCAGTTTATCAAAAAAACAAAACAAAACAACAAACAGCCCTGACAGAAAAAATATATTTCTGCGTGATGTACATTTTAGTAGTTGTATGTTGACTAAAGTGGAGAAAGACATCATTACTGTCTATTAACAGTTTTTATTATAAAAGAAATTAAAATTGAATAACCATTTTATTATTATTTTAGCCAATCTAAAATAACTCATTTACAATTTCATTTTTTTACAAATGTTTAGCTAAAAAAAAATAGAAAATTATACACTTATGTTAACAACTTAATTTTTTGTTTTAGTATGACTTTACACATCAATATTGTCTGCTCTTTTACATAAATCTGTCTATTGAAATAAGCAAGTATAGCTACAGAAAAAGTGCTATTACCAAGATATTCAAAATAAATATGCCAGTTGCTTATATAAGAAAATCCATCAGTTATATAATGAAGTAGCATTATATGTGAGGAAATTAATTTTACTAGGCATTATATTCCCTGGATTGTCTTTAAATTACTTTTGCTGATTCAAACCTATCAAGCATTGGTAGCCACCTTACAAGCAGTTGTCCTGGACCGGTGAGACACTTTGACACATAAAAAAATCCTGAATAATATTTTAATAAAGCATATGTTTTTGGCAAGCAATGTTAATGATAAATCATAGTTTTTTTTTGCAAATCATATTAAATTAACAAAAAAGTAAGGATGCCAAAAGGCTGTTTTAATAACAGTTAAGCAAGCATAAGAAATGGTGATCATGTGATGTTTAGTGATTTAATATCAATCCTGCATAATAGGATAGTGGTGGCTATGGTTATTAAAAAACCAAGACACCAAAATGTATGACTACTGAACTGAGTTCAGACCTATATGACTATATAACCTAATGAGCTTGGATTGAAAATATTGTGTTTTCAATTTTATTCTCATAGTTTTGTAGTTAAGTAGAGATAAAAGATGGCTGCTGGAGGGTTGCATTAGATCCTAAGATCTAGGTGCAGTGCTCTCAGATTTAAGGCTCCTCACTGATGAAAGCCACAAGATAAAAACTAGTCTGGGAATATTGGATGAATAGGCACTAGTTAGGGAGTCCTTCTGGCATCCACTGATTACTCTGGCTTGCACTGAGGGACATTACTGTATAGAGAGTTTTGCCTGTTTTAAAAAAGTAAGATGTTGCTTAAAATTATCAGTCTTTCATAGGTTTTTTAAGATTCCCAGGAAATTTAATCTAATCATTGCTTGCTGTATTGCTTTTTTTCAATATATATATATGAACCTGATAATACTAAAATTAAACAAACGGTAATCGATTTAAAATAATGCACTCTTTTGGAAGATTTTAAAATAAATACAGAATTATTTATATATCGACAAAATCAATTATCCCTGCTAAGAGAATAAATATCTTTGAAAATTTAAGTATTCCATTGTAGCCGGAAAAAGTGAAAAAAAAAAGCAACCTATATACATATATTAGATCACTAAAGAGAAAGTCAATTTTAGATTATGACCTATACCAAATCTTTTATAACAAAAATTTCCTGTATTCATAAGTATGAATAATGTAGATGTTATTAGATAATATTTATGTACACACACATTTATTACTTTCAAAGCCTAATACAGGACTTACCTTATGAGATACATCATTAATTTAATAATAGTTCTAATCACAACAATTTCACTAATGATTAAATACATTTCGTGCCTTTAAATAAAAATTAAAATATGACAAATTAAAATATGACAAATGTTAAGTCCGGATATAATAAATCTTTAAAATTTGCTTTAAATGTAACATTGATATTTCTTTACATTGACTTATTTTAATTATTTTTATAAAGGTCTAAAATTATAAATTTTTAACCATAAAAAAAATAAAATATAAAATAAAAGTTTACAAATACAACATATACATTTCAAGAATACGTTATTAGAATATAATTTTATCACGACTATTATTTTTATTACAGAGCAAAAACATTTCCATTGTTTCCCAAAAATATGGTACAAGTCTTTTATTTCTATAGTATTACAAAAAACTTACATATTTCATCATCCCAATTTCAAAAGTTAGTCTCTTCTGAGGACCATTTAATTTATCCTTGTAATATCTAATTGTAGTTTTTTTTGCAAATAAATTGTCTTATTTTTTCCATGTATCTAAATTTTCCCCTTTAAGTTTTCTTCTATTACTATTACTACTACTACTACTACTACTACTATTATTATTATTATTATTATTATTATTATTATTATTATTATTATTTACAACTACACTAGCAATGCAATCAAGGTTCAAATCTATTCATTTTTTTAAAAAAAATTCTTCCTTGTCATTCCTAAAATAATTATTTTTATACGACTATGTGATATATAAGTATATATCGTTATTTATTTTAGAATTCAAAATCCACACTTCACAACGATAAATCTAACTTGGCAAAACACTGATTAAAAGCATATCTTTTAAAGCATAAATGCACACAGCCTTTATATAAAGAGTTATACTTACCAAATGCATTCCAAGCCATTTCAAATTTTCATCTTTTATTCCAGTTCTTTGTATATTTAATTAGAACAACTGGGTCAAGGCAAATACAATTATTAAATTTTTAATTTTCTTCTTATGGAGTATAATGATTTGAGGCGATATACATTTGTTAATCATTAACTTACTTTTCTTAAAATTTATTTTCAGTCTTTTCTTCAAATATTTGATTGTGCCATTAGTTATTATTGCAAAAGTAAAAACTATTATCTGCAAATTTAATACAATTTAGATAGTCCTATTTTGACAGCTGATTAAGTTCCAATCTAAATCTTTAATAGTGTCATATAAAATGCTGGAAACAATAGTAGAAAAAATAATTTGCCTTGGTTTACTTTTTTTTTCTATTTTTAAATTTTTCAGTAATTCTATGCAACTTTATTAATGAATTGATCCCACAAAATAATGGAAGATAAATCTTGTGGAGACCACTTTATTTTTATGTTAAATTAGTAAACCAGTAGAGAATAATAGGCATTGCATAGCAAATGAGACACTATAAAAAAAAATTATATTTCTAGTTCTAAGTTATATGTATGCTAAGTAATAAAATCCACACCATGTCTTCCATTCATATAGTTTATATTTATAACTTGCGGACTCACATTTCATATTATTATTATTATTATTATTATTATTATTATTATTATTATTATTATTATTATTATTATTATTATTATTATTATTATTATTATTATTATTATTATTATTATTATTATTATTATTATTATTATTATTATTATTATTATTATTATTATTATTATTATTATTATTATTATTATTATTATTATTATTATTATTATTATTATTATTATTATTATTATTATTATTATTATTATTATTATTATTATTATTATTATTATTATTATTATTATTATTATTATTATTATTATTATTATTATTATTATTATGTTTTGCTAATCTAATGAGATTGTTGTAGTAGACAGTGAAAATATATCAAGCATAAAATAATCACTTTCAATATCAATGCACTTGATTATTACAATAAGATATATAAAATTACTTTCTCTTTCTAATAATATATTATTTTAAAGAATGAATGAATGAAATATAAAATAATATATAAATACATTGCTTACACATGATGAACTTGTAGATATATCAATATTTATTCTATGCATATGATTGTTTATACCAGTATATATAAGATTAACAGTAATTTGCCTTTGTTCTAGGACGCACTTTTCCCCCTTCAAAATGTGCCTAAATATGGAGTGCATCTTATGTAGTCTTATGTGCCAGTAATCAAAATTATGAGCTGAAATTTCAATCACACTAAATCTTCTGATTATGTCCTTTTGCGAAACAAAAATATTTACAAATACACATGTATATAAGTAAACATGTAAGCTAATGCATAGCTACACAGCATAGTCATACTAATATATATATATAATATTACAAATTGATGTCTGTATTTCTTCAAAATAATATACGTAAATTTATAAATAAATATTTGAAAATACAGTACTTAATAATTTATAAAAAATATATGTATAACCATCACTTAGAAGCACTTTCAACTAACTTGTAGTTTTTGTCAACTATCACTTTTAAAAAAATGTCAGCTTTCCCATAATTCCATGATGTCAATCTTCCCATAATTCTGTGATCTTAACGTTTGCTGCTTGCCTATTAATTAAATCTTGCTTATATTTATATATTAACATCACCTCTTTAATTTTCCTTTTATTATTATTTCTTTCAGTTTCCAATATTTTAAGTTGTTATAATTAAAATCGAAACCATATAGACATGATTTATTATGGTCATAAAAGACAGAAGCTGATAAAGTATTATTATTTTTAAAATTTTGTCTCGTATTTTGAACCCTCTTAAATAATAATGTGCTCTTTTGTTCTTTTTTCCAATGTGCACCTCGATTCACCTATATAACCACTGACACACCTACATGTCCATTTGTAAATGATACAATTTTTATTTATCAATAAAGTTTTATCTTTTGAATTGTTTATTAATTTATTTAATGTAGGTGGTGCATAAAATGCAATATCACATATTCCTTTATAAATTTTCTTAATGAAACTTGCTTCTTGATTCAAAATATATGGTATTGATATCCACAGTTTTTTATCAGAAGAATTAACATTATTATTAATGTTTTTATATTTAGAAGTAAAATTTTTAATAGTATAATAAACACAATCATTGTATTTATTATACAATGATTGTGTTTATTAAGAAGTGTTTAGTTTTTTTAATGTTGTTATTCAAAGCTGTCAAACCTTACATATGTTTGTTTATGTCGTATAGATTTAACAATATCGGAAATAATGTTGTCTCTCTGAGGATTATTTAACAGACTTGATTCTGTGTCTGCAATTAACTCCAGTTTTGGGAGTTTCCATTGCCCTCCCACAAATTTAGGTCCCAATGAGAAAACTGTTTTTATTTTGGCTGGAGGAGTAACAGTAGCTTTATTGATGTAGTTATCTTTCACTGTATGAATATTAATATTTGTTTTCTCACCAAGAAACTTATTTTGCGCTCGAACCTACAAGCAAACTTTCGTTCAGAGATGTCAAGTTTTCTCATTATCCATGGAGGCAAGATTTCACCTGCAGTAATCCTTCTCCATCTTTTATTTTTTTTCTTCAATGCACATTTGCACCCTTTAATAATAAAGCCAAGGAGCTGCGTTTGTAGTTGTTTAGTAATTTTGTCACGATTATGTATTGATCTATCAATTTTTAGATTACAACAATTTGGAACAATAAACAATCTCTACATTTTGATAAAAACTCAAGTCTCTGCTGGAATAATCTAATAGATATTCATAACCATAGAATGACTTTCTCTTTAGTGTTATTCATATCTGTAATAATAATTTAAAATACTTTTCCTAAAAAACGTAATAGCATATAAAAGCGATTTACCCGCTGACGAAGAAGCTGCAAAAACCAAAAGAATTAAATCGGCCGAGTACTTTCAAGGTTTTCCTTCATAGTCATGGCAACATAAGTTATAAATCATTGATGTAATGTTGCTAACTAATAAAATATGCAAATGTGTATGCAAATTAATTTGTCCATTTTTTTGAGATAGTAAAACACGTGTCGTGTCTATTGATGGCATTATTATCACTGACAATAAAATATGTCTTCTTGATTTTTCTTTTGCAATCACTGGCTTCAGAGCATACTATCTTGGGGTTGCTAGGTTCAAACACATGGACAGCCTGCTTCTCATTTTCGAAAAATATTGAGAAGTTATCATTGTTTTTCATGTACTATCACTTGCTCATTTCTTCATTGAAGATTGTATACAAATATTGACCCCCTTTGCTGCCTATTCCACATTGAAGAGAAAACACAGAACACATCTTTTGCATCTGCTAAGCTTTAACAAACATCTGCAATATCATGCTAAATACATACAGGCAAAACAACAAACACTCTCCAGATACTTATTGCAAAGGTACTACACCAGCAGCTCAGGCAACCATGTTTGTGCTATACACTTTCTGGTGCATTTGCTTTATATCACCCATTTCACATTCTACAATAAACTCGAGTAGTTTAGGACTAGAAAAAAGATCCTCCAGAGATAATTGTTGCCACATGGACCCTCATAAAACTTTCCACCATAATGCCAATACATCTAATTCTGAAATCTGATGATGCTGAAGAAGCTGTTTGTTAAATCAAGGCATTCCTGGTCCACAAATACCACACGTGCATATTCCAATTAAGTTGTTGACTCCATATTGTTCAGACTTGTAACTTAAGATACTTTGCAAGTGTCTTATGGGACTTCATTTTCTTGAACTTTCAGCTGAAGATTTTTGACTCTTAAACAAATTATTTGTTTATATATGTAGTCTAATGTAACTATTAGTAATATATAGGGTATATGAGCACAGACTTTCAGTTGACCCATCACTCTCCACTCTATCTAATAACACCGATACACTCAAGCACATATATGCTGAAAGGATAAATAATCACCAATAATCGTATTTCATGCTAAATCAGAAATCATCAGTTGGTCCAGATTATCATCTCCCACACCTATATACTATAAGTGCTCAGGTATATATTAAGATAGACAATCTTCATACTTTAATGGCAGGCTTCAATCTACTACACACTCCAACTCTTCAACCGTCCATCCAATTGAAAATCTGATGATTGTCTTTGAAACATAAATTAAGTCACGTGATATATGACTTGATTTGTTTACTATGGTGTGTAATTATAAATAAATACATTTAGAGAGAAATAATAAAAAATAGGTTAAAAGAGAGTTTTGTGATGGCTATGGTAATCAGTTTTTGTGAAATCCATACAATCCATATTTATTGTATTCTTTGATCTACTTCCTTTAGTCTGTTTACTGGGCATTTTGTAATGCTGCTGTTATTTAATCTTTTTTGAAAAATCTATCTATCTATCTATCTATCTATCTATCTATCTATCTATCTATCTATCTATCTATCTATCTATCTATCTATCTGTCTATCTGTCTGTCTGTCTGTCTGTCTGTCTGTCTGTCTGTCTGTCTGTCTGTCTGTCTGTCTGTCTGTCTATCTATCTATCTATCTATCTATCTATCTATCTATCTATCTATCTATCTATCTATCTATCTATCTATCTATCTATCTATCTATCTATCTATCTATCTATCTATCTATCTATCTATCTATCTATCTATCTATCTATCTATCTATCTATCTATCTATCTATCTATCTATCTATCTATCTATCTATCTATCTATCTATCTATCTATCTATCTATCTATCTATCTATCTATCTATCTATCTATCTATCTATCTATCTATCTATCTATCTATCTATCTATCTATCTATCTATCTATCTATCTATCTATCTATCTATCTATCTATCTATCTATCTATCTATCTATCTATCTATCTATCTATCTATCTATCTATCTATCTATCTATCTATCTATCTATCTATCTATCTATCTATGTTGGGACACTATAGGGCTCTAGGTATATTACACTATTCAGATTTTTTTATCTAGTTTTATATTTATTTATTTAGTAAACTAATTTTTTATATCTACCGACATATACATTTGCATATCAGTATATTTATTTCGTCGTTTAGTACATACATTTAAAATAAAAGAGATAAATCAGAAATTAATTAGTAGTGCAGAACATTGTACTTATCACATTATTAATTAAATAAAATGTAGTTAATTATTTAGAAATTTACATGATTTTCAAAAAATTATTGAAGCGTTTCTTATTGGTAGATTATTTTAAAAAGTGTGAGAAAAAAAGGTTATTTAATCCGTAACTGAAATAGAGGTGAGTGAAATTTTGTTGCATAAAAGAGAAAATATTTATCTAAATTTCATATACCTATATAAGATTATTATCGATTCCATGCAGGATTAAGAAATAAGCTTCCCCTTTTCGTATTATCCAGAAAACCTTATTTAATTAATCCATACTTCTCCCATAATTGTCTTTTTTGGATCTTAAAATATTTTAAAATGAAATTAGAACTTCGGTTACTTTTCTGTCTTTTTAAGATTTCTTATGATTTCAGTGACATCTATATTTTCTATCATCCGTGTATGTTGCATTTGAACATTTCTTGTTAACTTTAACATACATTCATTCTTAACACATTATATGATAAGAAGTCTTTGGGTTGTTCTTTTATTAAGTGTTCAAATGTCCTATTCATTAAAAAATATTGGAAATACATAATCATTAAAAAAAAAAGATGTACATATATACATTTTAAATAGAATGTAATTTTTATCAAAGCACTCTATTTAAAGTTAATTGTATGTTAATTTTTACTTATGTTTTTATTTATATTAACAATTTAATTAAATTTATTACTTCCAGTATTTATTATTATTACTTTTTATTTACAATTTTTTTTTCAAGTTCTAGTTATTACCCCCCCCCCCCCATCGCTTACGTAACATTTGCACATTTCGTGCTGGAAAGCCATATTATCTGCAACATGC
>JAQFVV010007590.1:0-55000 GCA_028023455.1 Epiperipatus broadwayi | reverse complement strand
AGGCATGTAATCATAATGTGGTATGTATAATTTTATGTAGATAGTGTGCTTTACTGATATGATCTTGTGATGGAAATGATTCTCAGACACAATGAAATTAATACTACAAAGTTTAAATCAAAATGGTCATTTATTTACAATAATACTAACAAACAACAAACACATATGAACATTAGGTTAAATACTTCATTACCAATAAAAAAAAAAGCATGAAAACTGTTTATACATTGATAATAAATTATTTACATTCTTTACAAATAAACTTCGTGATTATTATATATAATTAACCTTCCCTTAGTTTGTCTTTTAGTTCTTTTGAAATCATAAATTTATTATTTTATTATCTGATATTTTTGCATCATTCATGAGTTATCTGGGATCTTCACTATCATTTTCCTTATTATCTAATATTTTGTAACTCCCAATATATTGATCATCTTGTAATAGTTAAATTATATTTTATATTTAAAATTTGGTTTAAAATATTACACTTCCATCTTATTAACAAAGTTATTACTGATGTGATATATATATATAATAAAAGACAATATTCATGATGTATTTAAAATGAATAATAATGTTAGGCTTCTTTTTTTCTTACTTTTATAATGCAATTCATTTATGCATTCATTGTCTCTCTTACTCATGTTTTCTGTTGTTAATCTTAGATCTCAGTTATTTTCATTCATATGATCATTTATTCAAGTTTTATTCAACTATATAGAACATTTGTTCTGTACATGGTTTTACTACCTATAGGCTGATCTATCCAGACTTAGGAAGAAAAGCTATAGAATCCTTTAAAATATTGAGTCTACCCTTGATGCCTCCTATAATATTATTGACCTTAAACTTTATAGATAAACTGATTTTGTTAAATACTATATACGAATAAAAATGATGGAGGTTTCTTTTAAATATGAGGTGTCATATTTGGTAGGTAATCATTTTTCTTAATGACCTTACCGCAATTTTATCATGGCTTCTTCAACAAGCACTTATGGTATGGACCACACTCATTTCTTTGTCGAAAATTCTCTCATTTCATTGTAATAACTATCTGGGTATCACAAAGATTACACCTACTTAACTATTCATCACTTCTTCAGAATGATATTTTATATATCCTATCCTGGAATTTTAACTCGCCTTTTCCTATAGTGTATTTAGCATCTAATATTTTACCAATTCTAAATTAATAATATAATATATTCTTCCCATGAATTTGATTATTATTATTGATAATGTATATTACAAATGAAATCATGATAGTGTCTTACATTAACATTCAATCTTTCTTGCTTTCATAAAGATTATATTTTATAAGATGTTTATTATTTTTTTCCGGGAATCCAATAAGATTTTATTTATGATCATTAGTTCATTTCCCTTGTTGTTAAATATGTATTAAGGATAACTTATTTTATCACACTTAATTTTTTAAAAATACGTACTAACTCTAAATATACAGGCTTAACACTATATTTCACTCTCACACACTTTTATATTATGACTCATAGATACTCTCTTCCTATATTCAAACATACTTTTTTTTTCTAACATGAAAACTAACCAAAAAAAAAAAAATTTAATACTTTTAATATTATGTACTAAATTACATATATCAATTCTTTAAATCACTAACGAGAAAAATTATTAATAATAATTTAAAAATTGAAATCTTTTTCTCCTTGTTTTTTTTAAAAACCCATTTCACAAATTTGTAGTTAGCATTAACATGGTTACTAATCGTGCGCGTTTGTGTTTCTCCTCTCTTCATATTGCTAAAAGATATGCACTGTATAGTTAAACAAAAACATTGAACAACAAGCACGTCAAGCATTGGTGGTCGAGAGCTCAGTGACGGCTGCTTTACAAGCAGTTGTCTCAGGTTAGCGGGTTCGCTTCCTGGCTGAAGCTATGATATATGAGAAAAAAACAAGCACAAATGACAGGACAAAATTTTAAATTGGATCCACCATGAAAAGTTTGAATATTCTAAATAAATCTCCTCTCTGCACAAACTTTTAAACATGTTCAAATAAGTCATCAACAAGTTTACTTTCTGATTTCTCTCCTTTTCTGTTATTCATTAGTCTTGTAGAATTTCAAACACATATTGAATAAATTCATTTAATTTTTTAGCTTGTAGTACATTATCTTTGTGACTATCATCTACTCTTCAAAAGTTACACAGATTTTTTTTTCCATTTTAATATTCAGTTCTTAAAAAGCTATCATAAAAATTCATCTTCTATTAAAACATAAGAAATTTTAATTTAAGTTTTATTTATCTTTTTTTTTTTCATTATTAAACATAGGATAAATATTTTTTTTAAATTTTGCAAATTATTTCTTATATATCAACTGTTTAATTCAAATGAAGATTAGATTTTCTTGCATTCTACACTGGCTGACTAATTAATTATTCTTAACGTTCTATAAGATATTTCTATTAGCTTTAGAAATTTATTTCTAGGAATTTTTAATCTGTTTTCCACATTTAATCTATGATTAATAAAAACCCTTAATATAGAATATACAAATGAATGTTTACTTACATGGCTATCATCATGTTTTTGAAGCAATGTAATTGTGTTTCCTTTCTTATGGCTAATCTAGGCAAAATCAAAATAAAAACTTAGATTGTTCAACTTCTTTGTGGTATTATCTTAGCTATAAGAAGATAATCAAGATTGGTACTTCTGTCATAATGAAGATTAGTTTAGCATACTCCATAGTATTAATAATTATTTGAAAATATTTTATAATCTTAGACTGCTTTTTAAAGATGATTTTTATTACTTAAGACTTTAAATATTTTTAACTTTTATAATTGTTTTTATGGAGAAACAAAAATCAAGACTGAAACTTCTCTCCTAGATCATCTGCTGTGTGTGTGTTTTTTTTAAAAAATCCTGAGATAAATTGATACCAGAAAACTATTTACTTAACTCTCTTTGGTTAAAATATCAACTTGTATAAGTTTTTAAACAAAATGTTTTTCTGTTTCTATTTGAAATATTAAAATCAATAAATATTTTACAAATGAAATTAATTTAAATCATTTGTTAAAAACTATAGTTCCAATTCCAATTATATTTTTAATATATGATATTATTAATTGGATTTAAATACAAAGTTTAAGAATAAATATTTTTGTTTACAAGATACTATAATTACAATAATTTTAAAATAAATTCTTATCTTGTGGTAGATAATTGTTTCTTCTTTCATTAACTACAATTTTAGATCTTTAGCTCTTAAAGGAACATTGCTAAATTAAAGTCAAACTTATAAGTAACGATATTTATTTAAATGGACAAATATTGTATTAAAAATTATATAGTAGATTATAATATAAATTATTTATAACTAACAATGATTATTAAATCTCTACAGAATTCCTTTTTTAAACTTTATGCATTAAGTCATTTATTACTGTTATACCCACGTTTATAACATTACTATTATCTAAATTATAAATTTAAAATTTTGTAGCTATAATTTACATTTTATATACCATTCTTACTATGGATAATCGATCAAAAGATTATAATATATATACGTTTCGAATTTTGGTATATTTATGTTAACAACACATAATTCACTTTAACTATACCTTTATATGAATAAACTACCATGTCAATGGAAAAAAAAAATCAAATCCCATTCTATGCCCCCATTTTGAAATTCATTTCCAAACAAAGTTAATGTAACTTTTAATTCTTAAATGTTTCCATTTATTGTAATAATTTCTTTCTGATTAAAAATATTATTTGATTCATTCTCTATCATTCCTCATCACTATCATTCTAAAATCATTACCAATCCATTGCGGGATAAAGGTATCTCCCAACCTAATAATTCAGTTTGTTTAATCCATAGCCCCTGTTTCTATATCAAAAACTTTTTTTTATTTCATCCACCCATCTCACATGTAGTTTTTTTTATAGGTTTATTTAATCTATTGGGATACAATTATCATCTCTTCTGTAATTAAATCCAGCCTAACTTCACTTTAATCTTTCAATTTTTTCACAGATATCATTGATAGCTATTTATTCTCTTATACATGTATTTAGTTTTCAGTCTCTTTCCTTACTCCTAGTATACATCTTAATATATTTCATTAGGTTTTTGAAGTCTCTGAACTGATTTTCGTTAAGTGTTGAAGTCAAACTAATAAAAGTTACTTATTAAAGTCTTTCCTTTTCAAGAACATAGATATACTTTCTTTTAATATTGTTATTTCAACAAAAATTACTTATCCAAGTTTAATTCTATGATTAATTTCATCCATATGTTTTCATTTGTGTTAATAACCTGGTGAGAGTATTTGTAGTTAAAATTCTTATTCATAATTATTCTCCTGCGACAATCCTTGATACAAGAAGTCTGAAATCTTGTACGGTAAGCAATGATTAATTGTCATTAAGTATAATCTGCTACGTTTGAGTTGTAATGATCAGCAGAATATAATAACTAACTATAAACCTTTTCATTATCATGAATCTTCTGTCCATGCAGTCATTCCTCTAAATTTTAAATGTAATTTTAGGCAATCGAAGATCTTACGTCATAGAGAAAACGGTAACATTTACGAAGATAAAACTCTAAAAAATAATAGTCAAAATAAAAGTCATAGATCAATTCATAGATCACATGACCCTATTTCTTAAGCTTGTAAGTTATAAATAGTGAGGATTGCCAATTCCTCTACAAGCTTTATGATAAATGCTTAGCCAGAGCCAGCACTTAAAATATCTCTGTCAGAAACCTCTCCCCAAACCCCTGACCATGGTTTCATGCTTTGGCACTCCTCAGAGAGGTGTCAGGGTAGGTTCAGACACTAGATCTAAAAATACCAACCCAAAGCTAAGCACTTAGCTAAAAGTTATCTATTGAGAGGAAAATCTGAAATTTTCAGACATGTACATGTCTTCAAACCCAGCTATCCAACTCAAATAGCTATATGGGGCTGATAGATCTTCAGCCATGCCATATAGTAGTAGTCATAGCAATATAAAATTGCATAAGACTTTTTGGCAGAGACTATAAATAGTCAAAATAAAAGTCATAGATCAATTCATAGATCACATGACCCTATTTCTTAAGCTTGTAAGTTATAAATAGTGAGGATTGCCAATTCCTCTACAAGCTTTATGATAAATGCTTAGCCAGCATTTTAACATTTTTATTTTTGTTAACTAAAAAAAAAAAAGAATATTTAATGCTGCTAGACATGCCCAGATAAAGTATTGGTACTTAATAATAATAACAACATCATCAACAACAACAGTGATAAATGTAATATTATTTGTAATGAATTAAAACTGGAATTAATTATATGCAATATATTTAATTATACAAATAAATGTTAAATTGTAGTCAGGTTATAGTTGCAAGTCTGAAATATTCTGTAGCATACGTTTAATTTTTTTTAAAAAAAGTATAACTTTCTAGGGATTGGTAAAATTGCCATAAGCTGCTTATAATTGAATATTAATTTATTAAAACTTACTCATCATCATCACTTTCAAAACAAGCATTATCTATCCATTGCAGGATAAAGATCTGCTCAAGTTTAATCTTTCTTCTCAAATCACATCAACAGACATTCTTATTTTATCTATTCAGTTTATACATGGTCTTCTTATAGATCATTTATGTTATCTTATAATCAATTTAAAATTATGACTGCCAAAACGTTTATCTTCTTTTCTGGCAATATGTTTAGTTCTATTACGTTTCAATCATTTAATTCTTCAATTGAAGGAGTGATGTCAGTTTGTTTTTTTACTTTGTATTTAACGTCTTGTTACTAATCTATATCCTTCATATTTCAATGAGTGATCTGCAATCTCTAAATTGCTCTTTTGTTAAGTATGCAAGTGTCAGATAAATTACATACCTAAAAAACTTTCACCCAAATTTAATTCTATGATTAATTTTATCAATTATCTTTCTGACAAGATTATTGGTAATTGTTAATTTATTTTAATTCATGATTATCTCACTTTCTTTTCTTCTTCTGAAAAATCCATTTAACTTTACTTAAGGCAATAAATATCACATGCTCACCATTTCTTATGCTTGCTTATAACTGTTATTAAAATAGCCAAACTCTATATACATATTGTCACTCAGTGCAAACCAGAGTGATCAATAGATGCCAGAAGACTTGGGCATAAAATCCCCATCTAGGGCCTACTCATCCAATATCCCCAGACTAGTTTCTGGCTTGTAGCCTTCATAAGTGAAGAGCCTTGGATCTGAGAGCACTCACCTAGTCAGTGAGGAACCTTGGATCTGAGAGCACTGTACCTAGGTGAAGGGCTCTCAGATCCAAGGCTCTTCACTGATGAAAGCCACAAGCCAGAAACGAGTCTGGGGATATTGGATGATTAGGCACTAGATGGGAATTTTATGCACAAGCCTTCTGGCATCCAGTGGCAATACGTATAGAGAGTTTTGCCTGTTTTAATAACTTTATTTGAGTCAATTAATTTTTATCTTTACTTCTTGTTTTTTACTTTTATCTGATAACTCCTGTAATATCTGTTAAAACTCTGTGCATTATTTGCAAAAGCAGCATCTATATGACTTAAATAATTTCTATTTACTTTTATTCCCTAGACTTCCCATTTTAATTCACAAAATATTGTTTTGTAAAACGATTGTGACAAGTTTTGGATATATGAAATTATTCTTAGTACACCTTCCTACTAATCCCAATGTTAATCTTTTTCCTATCACCATGAATTCTGACCACCACTGTTGCATTTCGATAAATAATCTTCAGAATATGATAATTTCTAGGACATATATTTCGATGTTCCAAAGCTTTAATTTACTGTGAAAGTTTTTGTAGAATCAAATGCTTTTTTAAGTCTATAAGTACAAAGCATACTGAAAGCTCATTTTCATTGTCCCTTTATATAACTTCTGTCATTCTTGAATGTTATTCACTGGGCTGAAACCATTTTTAAATCCATCTTATTTTTTTGAGTAGTTTGAATCCAATGTTCTCTGTGACCGATTTGTAATTATCTTAGTAAACATTTTTCTTTATACAATTTAAAGAAGAATAGTAGGTTTGCAATTTTTAATATCCTGTTTATCACATTACTTATATATCAATATTATTGCTGCATTTTTCTAAATATGTGGAATAACTTTACTAACTTTATCATTTAGATATTTGTTATACAATTTCGTCAACGATTTTTAAATTTCTTCATCTGCTTCTTTTAAAATGTCAATAATAACTCTATTACTTCTTAGATTTTTTCTTTTATAGATTTAATTGTTCAAGTCAAAAAATAGTCTGGGGATATTGGATGAGTAGACATTAGATGGGGATTTTATGCACAAGCATTCTGGCATCCATTGATTTCTCTGTTTGGCACTGAGTGATGCTTCTGTATGGAGAGCTTTGCCTGTTTGATTTAAAATGCTGAGCAATTTAAAAGATTGTTTCTTTATTACTATCTAATTCTTTTTAGGACTCTTCCATACTTTTCATTATATCATCTCTTTTTTTCTTTTCTTTTTATTGCAGAAATAACTTGTTCTTTTACACTTTTGAGACTTTTATTTTCTTCTATAACTTTGTAGCTTTCCTTGTCAATCCACAGTTATATTTTCTTATATCATTATTAATTCTTTTTCAACCATTTACACATTCTAGATGTTCATTTGTCTTAATGGACCATTAAAAAAATTTTCATATTCCATATTTTTTTCATATAATTCTTTTTTCCAATAGAAAATTTGTTAATAAATTGCTGGTTTTTGTGCCAGCTATATTTCTTACAGTTCTTTATAGATTACAAATTCTCTTCTTATTTATTTCAATTAAGTCTAAGTCATTTTCAAAGTCTGATAACATTTTACAATAATTTCTCAATTCTAATTTAAATTCATTGGAGTGTTTCTGAAATTTAGGAATATGAACTGTTAAAGCTGTCTTTATTAATAGTTTTTGTCTTTAGTTTTGCATCAATATTATCTTACATGTCACAAACAGATGATTACTGTATTCAATCTACTGAAATTATTACAATTTTGAAATATATATTTTTTGCCAGTCAAAATATAATCAAATTCTGCTATACTTTCATTTTGATGTTTCCATGTCCATTTCAGTTTAACATTTTTTCCAAAGAAATAATTCAGAATATGCAGATTTATTTCTGTAAACTTTACAAGTCTGTGTCCTTTCTCATTTCTATAACTATAACCAATGCTTTTTCTTTTAAGTTAAAGTATATGCCCACTTTTTAAATCAATTTTTTCTTAATATTTTTTCTAACTCACCAAGTCCTACAATATTTCATCTAAAATAGGTAGTATTTTTTTCCAATTTGTGTAATCTTTCTTCACTTAAAAGCATTAAATAGCATCCTAGGTTCACAATCAGAAAATCTTAGCTCTATTTTATCTGCCAACTGCTGCCTTGGATGGCGATTTTGTACCTTCCTGGAAATAAGAACCCTATTTATACAAAACAATTCATTGACATATACATTCATTTATGTTGATTTCAAAAAATTCAATTAATATTCCAATTTACAACTATCAGGCACCTGAAACATATCATGATGTTTTTGATCTTAAAATCAGAGTTAAAAAAATCCAGAAGCTCATTTAAACTGAATAATGCTATTGATGAGCAATCGATCCATGTATGAATAATCATACAGTAAAACAGCTGCAGGATAAGAACGAATCGAGTGTATATGCTGTATATGCATAATTTGTCCTATGCCGTTACTTTAAGGATTCAAAGAAGAATCTTAAAGACTTCTTTCAGTTAACAGCATTTTCTTTTATAGTTTTAAAAACTTATTATAAAAATAAATTATGTAAATAATTATAATAAATATTACAAAATAAATAGTGATGGTACACTATGCTGGAAAGATTATAATTTATTTAAAATTATAGTTTAGCACTACTTTTGTCCAGGTCGGTCATATTCATAGAACTAATATAGGTTTATATAAATATAATTTATAAGTTAAATATTTAAATTAATTTTTCTATTTATATAAACCCATATTACTTCCATGAATATAATATGACTGATCTAGTCAAAGCAATGGTAAGCTATAATTTTAAATAAATTATAATATTTCCAGCGTAGTATATCATTTCTGTTTATTTTGTTATATTTAAATTAAGAAAAGAAGAAATCTTATTGAGTTATAATAAATGTTGTTATAGTGTTTTTTTTTTTTAGTGTTACATCCACTTTTCTTTTCTTTTTTACATATATATGATGATATTATAAGACTAATATGTGTGTTTATATACCTATATATTTCAAGTTTTTTGTTTTTATCAGGACATTCTTTCAGTTCCACTATGTCGCAACTATCCACTACAAAACAATTCAAATAATTTTATTTCATTATGCATTTATTTCATGATCAATCTTTATTCACTAGCTATACTATAGGTATCAAATACTTGACCATTCATGTCCGTATTGACAGGTTGATATATATATACATACACAAAAGCAAGATTATGACACAAGAAAGTATGTTCTCCAAAATTTTTGTGTGATAATTATTGAATGTATACGTATAAAAGCTCATTTCGCCCAAAAAATATTTTACTGGGACATTAAATATAGTTTCCTTAACAAAGACTGACTATGTTTAAGCTATAAAAATTTAAGGACTATCTATCTATAAATGAGTAAGGTATTGAAGATTTTCAAAAAAAGTTTTCTTCATGAAAGATTAAAAAACAATACTTTCAAGATGTACAAAAAGACTTAAGGAACAGTTGTGACATATTCCCTTACATTTGTGATTCAGAGATTGGGTTTTATAGTTATTACAAAACTCATTTTTGTCGTTCTTTTTTGTTTTGTTTTTGAGTTATGATGACCGCACTTATTTAGAGTGTTTGCTACTGATAGTGATGTTGATGATAATTATATACATAAATCATCATCATCTGAAAATGAGAGCTTCAATAATAAAGTGAGAAATATTCCTTATTCACTTACCAACCGATGAAAAAATTAACCAAATTCTGTAGTATATATATATATTTCAGAAAATCTATAGTTTCAGCTGCATTAGGGTAATTCCAACCATCTACAGCAAATACAACAAATATCCAATTAATAGCAAAAAATATTGAAGAATGTAATAGTAGTCAATATTTACCACTCTGGTATTTCTATAAGTAAGCCTATGCCGTTACTTTAAGGATTCAAAGAAGAATCTTAAAGACTTCTTTCAGTTAACAGCATTTTCTTTTATACTTTTAAAAACTTATTATAAAAATAAATTATGTAAATAATTATAATAAATATTACAAAATAAATAGTGATGGTACACTATGCTGGAAAGATTATAATTTATTTAAAATTATAGTTTAGCACTACTTTTGTCCAGGTCGGTCATATTCATAGAACTAATATAGGTTTATATAAATATAATTTATAAGTTAAATATTTAATAATATTTTTCTATTTATATAAACCCATATTACTTCCATGAATATAATATGACTGACCTAGTCAAAGCAATGACTTAAACATTAATCAAAGCACAGATAAAAACTCATTTCATTAATTAAACCTGATGCTGAAATTATATCATAGGATGCAATGAAGTTGCCAGTTTATTTCACTTTGTATGGCAAATTAATAATAAATCAGGCATAGCATTTAAAGCTGATATCTCTCCAGATTTGTTTTATATACCCAATGTATATTAAACTTTGCTTTTACATTATAGTAATGTGTTAAATATTATATACATCCTCTTTTCTAAATTTGTTTAATATTTGTCGATTATATGTAATGTTTTAGTTAATGGAATTCAAGGCTTTTATTGATAAAAAAAATATATATAAAAAGCTGGATAAATATTGGTATGGAGTCATATGCTAGACAAATTTACATATCGTGATGATAATTTGTTATATATATATTTATATGCTGATAAATCAGGTCTAGTAGCTACTTGGATAATTTTAAAGATTTTCTGGTATAAAAAGGACAATACATTTTCAAGAATTCTAGTTCTAATTAAATCTGTACCTGTAAAAGAAAAAGTTGGTATAAGTAACTTTCAAATATAAAAAAGAAATTTCATAATACAGGTTAAAGGTTTTTTTTTTTTTTTTAACATTAAATAATTTTTTTTCTTCGCTTGTAAAGAATACTTTAACTCAAAGACTTGCTAAAATAGTAAAGATTAAATTAGTAAACGAGCCTACAATTATTATTGATTTTCGTCTTTTCTGAGGTTACGTAATATCTGGTAAAATGAATAGACTGACAGAAATTAAAAAACTATATTTTCTGTGAGTATATTCATTTTACCAAATACAAGATGCTACAGTAAAAGCAATATGACATCTAACACTATCTTTGAATTTAAATCACTACTCTACTATATAATTCTAAAATAAGATTGATTGTTGCCACTTTAAGGCAGTAGTTTCCAAACTCTCTTCCGGCAAAATATCACAATGGTATGTCAGAAAAAAAAAATACTACAAATGTATTTTAATATAAAATATTTAATTAAACAGTTTTTATAATAAAAAAGTAAAAAAATAATAATATGGCTTAACCATCATAATAAAATAACTAATATAATAATTGTATCAGTTATATTATTAGATAATAAATTAATCACGCGATAGTATTATTCTCTGTTGCTTAGTTAACCGTATCGATTTTGTGAAATATGAATAACAATTTTGTGAGATATGCCCAATTTTATAATTTTTATTTTAATAGTTAAAGAATTTTTTAACGACCATATTTCTTCCCCGGTATCTTTAGAGCAACCTGATTGTAATGTGATAGATATTGTCTTTTTTTTTTGCTAGTTAAGGATAGTCGCTTTGACAAAATAGGCAAAAAGATCTTCCAGTAAAACTTTCAGTATTTTAATTTCATCCCGCCGGTTTTTGTAAATCTGTAAATATTTATTTTTTATCTGTAAATCTTTATTTTTTTTTTATTAAGGAAAAATATTTTTTGGAAATAATAAAGGAAATTAAGTATAACTCTATAATCAGTAGCAATATTTTTTCAAATTTTATAGGTGCTCTAAATATGACATTTTTGGAATAAAAGGCTCATGGCACAATATTTAGTCTCCATATACTATGTTTATTAATTTCGATTTAATTCCAAGTCAACTTGAATTTGTCATGTATATGAGTATTTCAAGTATCTACTTGATTCATTTCTAACTTAATGAGCTACGCGATTATTGATTATTGATTAGTAAATAATCGCATAGCTATTATTAGTATAAGAGTTAAATAAATAAATAAAAAACAACTTTAAAAATAATATTTTTCAGAAGATGATTAGTCTAATTAATAATACTTTCTGTTCTTTTTTATGGAAGAAAACTGAAATGGTTTTTGCTTCGAGTAAACTATTTGAAGCTATTTTAGTTATATCTGATCTTTACTTTAATAATGATATATAAAAATCCTTTTTTCATTTTTTCTTCTATAGTTGCACTTAAACTTCAACTGAACCAATTGTTTTCTATGCAATCAGAAATAGTAAAAAGTATATAATCTAAGTTTTTATTCACGCAATAAATTCCCAATACCACATAATATTAAAAAAAAATAATCTATTAGAAAATAACGAACTTTTCATTTGCTCTTTAAATTCTTATATGAATATATATTAAAGAAAGAGTGAAATTGAAATAAACAGATATTCTTGCAGATTCACATGAATTATCTGTATTTAAATATTAAGGTGACTATAATTCATAATCATTTCATATAAATCACTGTATATAAACTTATACTGTTCAAATTAATATGAAAAGATAAGCACAACACCAAGTTAAGCCTTAAGAGCACTGAGTTAGCTTTTGGCAGATAGCTGCCAAAATCATAGTGCCAAATCGAGCTGCATCGTTAAAATATATATATATATAGGCCAAGATCTATATGTAAATAAAGCCTAGTATGCAAATTTGACAATGGGACACACACATCTTTTCTATTAATAGAATGAGGATCCTGCAATAGCCCAAGCCTCTTTACATTTTTTCTATCATCCCTCTCTGCACATCTTATAACATTAGAGGGGGAAAAGATATGTTCCATAGCTAGCTTATGATCAAAAAAGATCAATTTGTATTAATGATTTAACTTTGCTTTAATATACAAATGCATACGCTGGGCATCGTTGATATGTTAGCTGAGATTCCCCACAATACACTGAACTACAGGCTGGGGCAGGGCATGAGATTTTATATACAACCTGGGGAATATGTTCAAAAGGAATTTTGTCTTTTGTGTTGTTTAAAAGATTGTTGAGAGAGGGAGACAATATGAATCCCACTCTGAAAGTGTCCATGCACTAGGATTCTGGCAGCAGCCTGCTGAAAGCTAGTTCAGTGCTCTTAAGTCTTATAAGAGTGTTAAGCTTTCTTTTTCATATTAACTTGAACAATACACGTTTTGTAATTTTACACATTTTTGAAAAGTATATAATTATTCTAGATGTACCCAAACTTACATTAAAACAAATGGGCTAATGCAAAACTACTATATCAAAATAAATTATAGAACTATCTCTGTTTAAATTCAATACCCAATAGATTCATATCACAACCTCCTATTAATGTGTATTAATGCCTATCCAGGTCGCATAAGTGATGAAGGTCAAAAGTCTTGAGATGACATAATCCCTAATCAGGAAGCAGCTGTTGATATCTAATATTTTGTTCAGGGAAATGTGGTAGTTGTGAGAAATGAATGTTCTGATTTTGTCATATGCTGAGCAATCATTTATCATGTGGTCAAAGGTTCAGAGGTTCTGTGGCAGTTGTGACATGTAGGATCTATGTTCTTGAAGAATCTCCTGTAGTGCAGGAACCAATTCATCTGGAGTGAAGTATAAAAAGCAGATTTGTATTTTTAGTTGTTAGCTAAGTATTAGTACATTTGATACGATGACTTGTTTATAAATTATTAAAATGCTTAAAAATTATATCTGCTTTGTATAGTTAAATACAAGATTATTCAAGTGGAGTTGCAAAAATATCTCAGTTTATTTAAATTTTATCATGATAATTCTCATTGTCTAGAATAACATCTGTATAAGAACTTAAATCAGCCAACAAAAATATTTTTTTTATTTATAGATAGATGAAATTTACTGAATATATAACTTAAACATTGACTGTTCTATAATTTGTTTATACAAATGTCAAATTAACATAACAGATTTGGTTTTTATACAATCTTGGTTACGCTGGATTATCTTGAAAGATTATTAAAATAATTAGAAATTAAATCTGCCTTGAAAATTTAAATAAATGCTAACTTGAATGGAGATGTGAGATTGTCTTGTCCTTTAATTTCACCTTTATAGTAATCATTGTCTAATATATCGTATATTAAAGAGAGATTAGACTGGAATTGGCTGCAGAAAAGAGTTTTCTGTTAATAGAAAGGAGACCATCTGATTTCTCTTTTAAAGGGACAGACTAGATACCATGCAAATATCCATGCCATATGCTCATGTTGTTGCCCTTATTCACGCTATGATTATTAATATAACATATGAACATGGTTGGACTATTCATCAATAAGCAGTAGCAAGTATGCTGACTTTATTGGGATTTTTAATGTCTGAGTTTAATTAAGATCAAGAAATACCATGGTCTTTCTTCTTAGTTGCCGTATAGTTCTAAACTTCAAGTATCAGTTGAATTTTTTTGAAAGTACAATGACTTTGTGTCATGAGAGAGAAGACTAAATTATGACTCTTATTCACAGGAAACTGTAAAGTCACCATCCAAGGCAGAAGTTGATGACTAAAAGTCAAGGTTGAAATTTTCTGATAGCATTACCAGCCTTGTCTTTTATTTATATATTTACAATTAAAAATTACTTTCTAGTGAAAGGAAGTGGCACTAATTTAAATGGGACATTGATGAAACCTTGCAAACTTAGAAGGAACGATAAAAAAGCTATTGTTTTAATAAATGAACATACAATTTACTACAAAAGCACAAACATTAGAAGCACAAGTGAAGTGGGATTTATTGTTAAAAGAAATGGATGAAAAATATTGTGGAGGTTGATGGTATATTAATTAGAGTGACAAAATTAGTTATTCAACGTAATATCAAATGCAGATAATTCGAGTTATGCCCAGTGAGTTATCATTGTGATGAAAAAGTAAAGGATTTTTAAATGGTTATATACAAAATATTTTTGATCAAACTAAACAACATTTTAAAATGTTTACGGGAGACTTTAATGCTAGAATTGGTAAAACTATTGAAGCGCGAAAGTGTTGTGAGTAAATTTAGTTACGATAATAGAAATGAGAGAGGATACATTCTTGTGCAATTTGTAGAAAAAGAAAAACTATATTATGAATTCTTCCTTTGAGAAAAATATTAAACGGAAGTGGACATGGAAACATCAAAATGAAAGTATAGCAGAGTTGTATTTTGACTAACAGAAAATATATATTTCAAGATTGTAATATTATTAATAGATTAAACATAGGAAATGGTCATTGATTAGTAAGATGTAAGATAAAGTTAATGCAAAACTGAAAAGGCAAAAATTATTAAGAAACACAGTATCAACAGTGATATTCCTAACTTTCAGAAGTAATCCAATTAATTTAAATTAAAACTTGCAAATCGTTTTAAAATATTAACAGATTTTGAAAATAGTTCAGATTTGAATGAAGTCAATAAAATGACAACTGTTTCACTGTTAAGAACTGCAAGAAAGATAGGTGACAACAAAAACCAACAACTTATAACTAAATTTTCGACTGAGAATTGACAATGTATGAAAAAGAGAAAGAATATAAAAACATAAAAAATGAAACAATAAAAAAATTGAATATTTAAAATTATATAAAATGGCAGAAATGAGTTCATAACCATATAACAAATATAATTGTAAATTGATAAAACTCAAAAACAGCAGGTGAAAAAGTAGAAAAATTGTTGGCAAATTTATAAATCAAATGTCTAAATAATAAAAATGTACCACATGACTAAAGACTGCAATAGGAATATTGATATTTAAGAATGGAGAGGTGATAAAAATTTATTAGACATTCCAGACCTATCAGATTTTTTACTTTCATTAATATCTTTAATATTGTCCAAGAATGCCAAATTAATTGAGGTTCAGTTTTTTCTACTTTTTAGTCAATTACTTTGTTATTTTTCTACTTTTTAGTCAGCTATTACTGTTTATATAAAAACATTATTATTATTTTTTATATATATTATTTGGTTAAAATTTAAAAAAAAATCTCAGCCAAAATAAAATTTAAAAATGTGGACATGCAGACAGAAACACATACAGCCAAGGCATTTAATAAAAAAAGCATTCAATAAATTAAATCTGAGCTTTGCTTCTCAATAAGATAAAGTTTATTGAAAAATTAGCTCAACGGAAAGATACCTAGTAATAAATAAAAAGTGATTTGTTCATAATCCAAATGTGCTAAAAATAAAAATCAGTTTAGAAGTGTAATATATCTTAGCAACTGTACTTTAACCTTAGCAGAGTCTGTCTAACTAATCAGAATTTAGGACTAAATGAATAATTTGTAAATGAATAATTGAATGTATATTAGTGAACTAAGATGGTAAGTTACATTTTCCATAAAGTAAATTAACATGTGCAGATATCTTAAATAGTGTTCATATTGCTTTACAAAAAAGTTAAATAAAACTGTCACATTTTCAACACAAGATAAAATTTTCATGAGCTTTGAAATGATAATTCTAATCAATATCTTACACACGCACACACACATGTATAATATATTTGTAATTAATAAACAATGAAAGACAATTGCTTTTGTTCAGATTCTCGGGGAAAAAACCAGATTGAAAAACTGAATTTTTTAATCAGCTCCTTATAAATTCTGACATATTACTTCATATAGTATTTTAAACCTGAAAGAAGAAAGTTAATTTAACTACATATAAATGTTAGATTGTTATATATTAAAATTTCTTAACTTCTTTAAAATAATAATAGTAAAAGAATAATATTAGCTTAAACAACTCCCTACTTTACACAATTCAACCGCATATCACTATACCATACCTCTTCTTCAATGAAGACACAAATGCTTGTTTCAGCATTTTGGCAAATAGTATTCCTATATAATTTCTGTCAAAAGATTTATATATCTGTACTCAGACATGCGGCTTTATTCTATGACATCTATTTCAAGGTTTATATATTTTATAACATTATATTGTTTAAAGTAAAAAAAAAATGATTTTAGCAACTTGTCCCACTTCATTACATGATATATACCATAATTTTTATAATCATTGTTTCATATACTTTTAGCCATTTCAAGATAATTTAAAAGCTTACATTATATATATATCACAAATGGTGAGACTTTTTATAACTTATATAATGTCATAGTAAACATGAAATATCATTAATCCAACAAAACTTGGTCAGAATAAATTTTTAACTTCCATAAAACTTTTTGAAAATTTAGGTAATACTGTGTTAGTGTGAATCTAATTAGGCATAATTGTTGCACAATGCATTTGACATAAAATTTTATAATTTTGAGAAAGTGCATTGGTTCGAGTGAGGGATTCTATCTTCAAAAACGTAATTATGAGATTATTATTGTTCTAAAAATAGAAAATAATTGTTGTTATTATTTATTTTATTTACATATTTGAATATCTGTGTTATAAGAAACACAAAATATAAACAAAAAATAGAATAGATTGTAATTTTGTGCAAAATAAAAAAAATAAACAGGTGGCTTATTGGGAATTCATAAGAAATTTGAATACTGTGGCAGGGATAGAACATGATTCATGGATTTGAGGAGTTTATGTTCTTTACCGTAGCATCAAATCATGCAAAATAATCTTGAACTTTTTGTATTAAATTTGATTACCAAATTAGATTCATATACAAAGTTTATACAGTCTTTGATTGGATTTATCTTTCAAGCTATTAATTAGATTATTTTGTGTAGGTTTTATGTCTAAAAATTATATATTTATTATTAATAAGTTAGATTTAAAAATATATACTCTATTTAACTGTTTTAAATTATAGCAAAGATACAAATAAATAATATATTATTTATAGAAACAGTTGATTATTATTATTTTTTTCCATATGTCATAGCATAACAACCGTCTGCAACCAACTGCTTGCTTGCAAGGCGGCTGCGCTGACCTCTCGGCTAACAACACTTGACATGTATTTCTCAAAATTGTGTATTTTCAGCATTAGTGGATTATCAAATTATTGTAAAATCTTAAACTTGAATTATAAAAATTGCTTCTTTAACTTTTAAAAATCTTCACTAATAGAGTTTAACGTTATTATTCTATTCTATTCGTTTAGGAGTGCATATACATAATAAAATAAATTTATTACGTATTCTATAAAGGTCACATTAAAAAAAAAAGTCTATGTATTCATGTGTATATATATATGTTTTAAAATGAAGATTTCCCTCGAATTTATTTCATGACTCTGTGGTTGTTTGTTATTAATATTTCTAATAATAAATAATCGCACACGTGGATAAACTCCAACATATTCACACGCACACACACATACATACATATTAAAAATATAATTGAATAATTTAATAAACAAAGATATTAAAACTTTCAAAGCTATTACCTAAAGCATTACAAAACGGATTACCTATTGGGTCAAGCAATTCAAGTTAAATGATTCTGTAACTGATTATATTTTCCCACACTCATGTACAGTTTAAAAAACAAGAATAATAAAATACCTAATCAAATTAATTTAAAAAAAAAAAGGTATAATATCTTGATGTCGTTATTTATTACATGAAAAAAAACATACTAATAATAGATTTTAGACATTATAGTATAATAGAGATAGTAGACAATCATTTACCAATAGTATTAAAAAAATTATATGATAAATCTTTTAATTATTTTAAAACAATATTTGCTTTTTTTTTATTGTTACATATCCTAAAATTTCATGTTTGAAATATATATTTGTAAATATTAAAAAGAAGTTCATATTCATTTCTTTTCTTCGCTTCATTTATCAATTTTTTCCCCATTCATTCAAGCAATTTTTCTGATTACTTAAGATGATTCCCAAATAACTATATCTATTCACCACACTTAACTTTATATCCCCCAATAAAAATTCTTCATCTTCTCTTTCCCCAGTATTAACCATCATTATATTTAATTTTTTCCCACTAAATTTAATTCCCATCTCTTTACACATCCTTGCGCATGTCCTCAGCATAACTTCTTTTCTTTCGGCACACAAAAAAAAACATCATCCACAAAAAAGACCCCACAAAGTATATACTCCCTTGCCACCTATTAACAGTATCTCTACCCTTCTTCCTAGTCTTTCTATTGCTCTCTCCATTTTAGTCAAATACAACAAAAAACAAAATAGGTGACATAGAGCATCCTTGTCTTAGTCCCACCCCATTTTTAACTTTAACGGATTCTATATCCTCTAATTGAGATATATAGTAATTATTTTCATATAATTTCTTAATAATATACACTAAAGCTCAATCCATTCCCAAATTTGCTAAACTTACCCATAATCTATTTCTATTTACTCAATCATATGCCTTCTCTATATCTATAAAACTCATACATAACTGTCTACCTGAATTTCTACTCATATCCATAAGTTGGATAATTACAAATAAACTATCTCCTATATGCCTATCTGATCTAAAACCTCCATGCATTTCCTCCACTACATTATTTTCCTCCATCCATTTTGCAACTCTTCCAGTCACCATATATGAGAAAACTTTATATAAAATTGATGTTCATAACAATAAAAAATTTCCACCATTCTTTTTAAAAATATATAGTCAATTCATATAATTCTTTAATCAATAACTCTTCACCATAATCTTTTTAAAAACTTTTATTTTCATCATATATATTTAAATCCATCCAAAATCTCCATATTCCAACGTTTCGATTGTTTTATAAATTACAATCATTTTCAAGGCAAAACTACAAAATACACAGAACAATTGAATAAATAAAAAATACATCATATTACATTACATAAATACAATTAACTGTATTATAACAATTCAAAATACATAATCATACCTATTATACCATTAAATAATACATTTACTTTCTATTTTCTTATCCATTTTTTATTATTAACTCCTATTATAAATCAATTTCTATAAATTATTATAAAACAATAAATAAAACAATCTTAAATATTACCTATACACTTCTATTTCATTTATATCACGTTATATTTTTATATTTTACCAATGCCATTTTTACCAATTCCATTTCAACTAAATACCTTAAATCATTTAAACATTCTTCTATTTAACTACTTTCATAGATCTTATTTTTTTAAAAACCCATTGTTTAATACATTCCTTTTAACACCTCTATACACCATTTATTTTATTTAACACTGGATTTAATTTTTTTTATATAATTACATTCTTTAATTATTCTTTCTTTATAATTCCTAACCTTTTCTATCATTTTTATACTAAAATTCCTATGTTTATATTTTTCTCTATGAATAAAAACACTAGAATTCTTATCTTTTAAATGTTGTTTAAATCTAGTTCTTAATGTATTCTTAGTTGTTCCCACATATGATACATTATTTCCTTCTTTTTTACAATCTTCACAGATAATAATATATATCCCATTCATTTTATCTTGTTCACAATTTATACCATTATTATTATTTATTAAATTTCCTAAACTACATTTTTTCTTATATACAGGTTTAACTAATAAATCAATCTTATATTTATATTTTAAATTAATATTTTTCATAATTTTTTTAATTTCTTTAAAAACCTCTTTTGACACATTATAACTATTATAAACTACTTTATTATCTATATTATGACTACAATTTTTATTATAATTATTTTTTTCCTTTTATATAATGATTATTACAATTTTTCTTTATTATTTTACTAATATTTTTCTTATTAAATAAATTATTAATAATTTTTTCCGGATATTCATTCTTTAAAAATTCTATTTTAATTTTATTTAATTCTTTATTCAAACCTACATTATTGGAACACAAATTAACTGCTCTATTAATTCTATTATTTACAATATTAATTTTATGTTCATATTCAAAATCTGAATACCAATTACTAAGCAACCCATGAAAAGTATTTTTTCTATATACTACTGTGTCAATTTTTGTAAATCCATTATCATAATATTTTTTTATATTTACATCCATGTAATTAATCATATTATTATCTTCTTTTTGTATAGTAAATTTAATATTATCTTCAATTTATGTAATGTAATATGATGTATTTTTTATTTATTCAATTGTTCTGTGTATTTTGTAGTTTTGCCTTGAAAATGATTGTAGTTTATAAAACAATCGAAACATTGGAATATGGAGATTTTGGATGGATTTAAATATATATGATGAAAATAAAAGTTTTTAAAAAGATTATGGTGAAGAGTTATTGATTAAAGAATTATAAAAATTGATGTTACAGCTATTGGTCTATAATTGTTTAACTTTCTATGATCCTTACTCTTTCCTTTAAATAATAATCTTACTCTTGTATTACTCCAATTACTTGGAAAAATTCTCTTTTGTGCCATTTTTTAAAAACGTAATAATAGCTTTACTTTTGTCCTATGCCCTAAATTCATTGCATCTCTGCTGCCCATTCATCTAAACCTTTTGTCTTCCCACTTTTCAATGTCTTCTCTGCCTCATTGTTCTAATATTCTCATTACTATATGCTTTCATGTTTTCTAGAGCTACACTCTATTCCCTCATCATTTAGTAATACTACCTCTCTCTCCCCTATATTTCTCTTTTAATGTAATTCCAAAATTTTTTATTCCCATCTCTTTCACTTTAATTAATACCCTCCAACAACTTACTATTCAATTTCATTCTCTCTATATAATTCTCTATTTTAGCCAACTTCTTTTCTAAGTACTTTTTCCATTTAGCATTAATATCTTTTTCATTTCTTTGTTTTTAATATCACATTTACATTCTCTGCATGCTTTATTCCTCTCTTTTACACTTTTACTAACTCTCAATTTTTTATTACTTTTGTTCTTCTGAATATTCTCAACTAAATCATTATTCACCACTTTTTTATTTTATCACACCAGTCCTTATACTCATCTCAATCAATTCTTCTATGGTTTCTTTAACTTGTATTTTATACTCTTCTAACTTATTCTTATCATTCACTCTCCATCCACACCTTTCACTACTGTTTCTACTTTTATTTCTATTCTCCATCACATTACTACCATTTCTAATACAAAGAAGTTATGATCACTATTACATACTCTCTCTTCATTATCAAACACTTTAATTTTCTGTACTTTATTCATTCCCTCTTTCTCTATCAATGCATAATCTATTGTGTGAAATATATTATTTCTAGACCATGTTTAATGTCCCTCATAAATATTTAATATATTTCCAATGCTCAAATTCACTCTCTGACAAAATGTCTTCAAAAGTTGTTCATTCTTATTATCTACATCATCAATTTCTTCAATATGTCCATTCATATCCCCTATAACCATTATTCTCTTCCTCCTTTTCTTTAAAATTCTGTATATCCTTAACTAGGCATTCATATATGCTAATGCTTCACTCCATTATAGTTTGACTATCTCCAGTAGTTATATAAACTATAGCTACCATCCACTCTTGCTTTCCCAACCTTATTTCAAACCACAAATGTTCTTGGCATTTAACAGTATTTAAATACTTTTTGATATAACACCTATATCGTCACCCCTTTTTTCTTTTTCTTTTCTATTTATACTCTGCCATACCAAATCTTCCAGAATAGGTTCTTCTTCTCTTAGATATGTTTTCACTATTGCTAATACCTCAAGCTCTTTATTTTCAATTGCTTTGTTTAATTCCAGCTACTTTTCTGGTCTCCTACCAACTTGCATATTCAAATACCCAATTTTAACAATTTCTTCTTCTCTAACTACTCTTTTATAAATTCTTTTGATTCTTTCTTCTCCATTACATTTATAAATAACTTGCTTACCATCAATTTTACAGACCCATTCCCTCTCCACATCTACACTTATATCTAAATCAACTACACTTTGCTTATTTCTTACATCCTGTCCATTCTTCTTTTTGATAATACTGCAATTTAAAACCCCACTCCCTTTATGAGTTTCCCGAATTATATTCTTTATAAATCAGACTCCTAAAACTTCACTTCCTTGTTTTCCTAAGTTCAATCCGTCTTTACTATATAATTACCCTTTCCAATAAACTAATCCCACGCATCCACAAACATAACATCATTTCTCTCACATAAGTAGATTAGTGGCACCCTCAAGTGAGTGATATTGTAAAAGATTATATGTATATTGCTGATGACTTTGTGATTCACATTGGTTTGAATACATATTCAATCTTAAAATTCATCTATATTTTTTAGTTTCATTTGTTTTTCCTGGAGTTTGAATAATCTACATTTTTTAATAAGTGATTAGTAATGAAAAAATGCTTAAATATTTCATAAATATGTTTATATATTAATTTTAATCGTTATCAATTCATTTCAAGATCAAATTAATTCCAAGTTTAATCTAGATTTTGTAATCTATAGTTGTTCTTCTCTATATTACTGTAGGAAATTTTTTTTAACTTTTGGTTTTTTCTAAGTCTTAAAATCTTTTGAGCTCAGCTTAAGATTTTACTTGTTAAGATTTATTGTCAACTTTTCTAGAAATCTGATCAGATCAAATCAGTTTCGACCTCATACTTCTTTCAATTAAGTCAATAAGTTCAATTTGGGTTCTTTCCTTTGATTCTCAATATACATCTATTCATCCTTCGCTTTGTAGTCTGAAATCTTTTGTTATATTTCAATGCCAGGTCTGTATATATATATTCATAAATAACATTAAAACTTTCGTTTTCAAGTAAATAGGCATACTTTTTTAAATATTACATTATGTCAATCAAAAACAATCTATCCAAATTTAATTTTACTCTAATTTCACACAGGTTAATTTTAGGTATATCAATAGTCGGACTAATGTATTTATAGTTGTTAATTTGTTCCAATTCATTATTATCAATCTTATTTTTTTTATAAAATGCCATTGAACATTATTTAATCTTATTACATTTTTCTTTAGTCATTCTTTCTTACTTACACATGTATATTCTGAAGCTCTAAAACATTAAAAACAATCTTATATTTTGAAAAACATCTTTAATAAATTTACAATTATTTTTTATTTCCTTAGATTGTCATTTTAATACTCAAAATACTTGCTAAAATACCAGAAAGTAATAGTTATAAAGATATAGAATTACCCTTATTAATTTTTATCTTCTTATTGTTACCATATAATATAATCACTACTGTTATATTTTGATAAACATTCTTCAGAATTTGACAGCATCCCGAATCTTTACTTTGATGTTTCAAATCTTTATGCACTCCAGAAATGCGTACTGAATCAAGTGCTTCTTCAAGGTCTATAAATCTAAAGTACTGTTATCACTTCAATAATGTTTTCTATAATATCTTGTAATATTTGAATGAGAACATTGTTCTAAAATCAACTTAAAAAATAGTTTACTCTTTTGATTGACTTGAGTTTAAATTATTCTGTAAATGAGCGTTAATGACCAAAGACTTAATGACCAAAGACGGCTAAGAACTGAAAGTCAAATAAATCAGTAATTATGAATATCTTTTTTTTTTTTTCACTTTTCTTAAATATCAGTATAACTATTGCTTATTTTCTATCATCTGACACTTGCAATATAGTTTTGATAATACTTTCTCTATTTCTTCGATTTTTTTTAATAATTCCATGTTTAATCTGAGTTCTTCATAGATTTAATTACAAGTCTTTCTCTTCATATAATAAACTTGGCATTTCAAAAAAATATTGTAATGATAGGATCTATTTTTTTTTGTTATTAATATATATATTGTAAGGTGATACCCAATCCTTATAAAAAAATAATAATAAGTAAACAGTTGTTTTAGGATAACATGTATAAAGATTAAATAGGCAGCCAACTTTTAAAACATTTTTTTTTAGATATTTGGAGACATACACACATATATATATATACAAACATAACCATACATTCATGAAGGAATGAACAAATTTATTTTTTATTAAATGTAAAATAAAATATCTAGATACACACATTTAAACATGAATGTTTAAGATTTTAAATCAATGACATGACAAAAATAATAAAGAAAATATTTGACATTAAATTTTATTAACTAAGTTTCTTTTGTTTAAAAGAGGAAAAATAGAGTAAACCTTTGTTGATTTTGGAACATGAAAAAAAAATAAGCATCAGGACTTTTTAGTTGTTGGTTGTTTTTTTTTGTTCGAATGCATGAAAGTAAAGTTGTAGAATAAGAATATTTTAATTGTTATTATATTAGTTATTATGATTTCCTTTCGTTATTTATTTACTAGTGTAAAATATTTTAAAAAAGGAAAAAAAAAACATTATTTAATTGATGAACTTTCATTCATTCAAATAAATGCTAAGAGCTTCATAGTTATTTATCGTTGTCAAAAATATAATTACTTTAAAATGTTTCTTGTAAAAGATAAACTCAACTAATGATGAAATAGAACTTTATTAACACTAATTTTATTACTTTTAAAGTAAAATCTTTATCATGCGTCTCATATATATATAAATAAAAACTGCATAGAAATAGCGTTCGTTTTATATATAACGCAAGCCTTGGAAAAAGATTTATATTTAACAATTTATACATGTGTAAATAATATCTAATGATGCAATTTTGCTAATTAAGAGTCAGGGGATCTTTCTATCCCCTTGGTGTTGTTGGCATGTGATGGAGGATAATATTCATTGGTATATTTAATGTTTAAATCAACTTGGAATGATCTGGAGATGGAATTAGAACGGCGATGGCTTTAAAATCAAACGCCCAGGAATTCTATTTCGTCATGGAAATTGTTAATGCTTGGAACGTTTAACATGATTCAATATATATGAATAAAAGAAAGACATTATCTGCTAAGAATATAGAAGCTGCTCTTGAAAATTTAACTTGATATTGTTTTAAGGAATTCTGAAATTTCATTTAATTTTATGCTTTAAATATTTTTTTTGTAAATGTATACTGAGAGTTGAGTTACGAATTTTTTCTCACCCTTTTATTCATTTGTAGCAAACATTTTTTTTTAAAAGAACCCATTTGTTTAGATTTTTATAGGGAGAGAAAAATATAAATACACAACTCAAGGTATACATAAATATATTATAAATGTTTGTAAATAAAATATTAGCGTAATTGAATGCTTAAATTAAAATGGACAATGACTTAAAGACAAAAGGTAAGATTTTAAATATTTACATTTATTAGACAATTAATATATTAAAATCAAATTAATTAATAAGTAAATATATATAACATTTTCTTGTTTAAATGATTAACAGCCTTATGAATGAACTATATCCACAATACACAAATTAGCAATTCATGGACATAACCTTGAGATACATTTAAAGGACATAAACAAAATGATAATGGTACATCTAGTAATATAATTTCATATTTAAAATAATTGATACTTTATATTGTACATTATGCACTATAATTTTATAATTTTTATTTCAATTGATATGTTAATATTTAAATCATAGCTGATCTTATTGTAGTAAAGACAAATCAATATTTTATATAAATTTAACCCCGATTTCATAAAAAATATTTGTTGTTTGAAGTTAAAATCTTTGTTTCTCTGGTCTCTAGATTATTAAGCATCATTCATACTTCACTCACCAGAATAGCTATTATACATGTATACAGATTTTTTTAAATATATTATTAGCAATAGCCATTAAAGATCTATATACATGTCATATTATTGCCATCCTATTTAAATCCATCTTTGAGCAGAGTTAAAGGCAAATATCTGTACTGAGTTAAACCCCCGAGTAGTAATAGGACCTGTAAGTAGAGAAGGCTGTGGGTGTACCATCCTAAAGGGTTTTACGGTATGTTACATATTTTGTTGTAGAAAATCTATAATTTTTAAGGTTGGATTGGATATTTGATTGTTGAAGTTTGGTTGGTTCTGTTGCAAGTATTGATGTTGGATGGGGAATTTTTATCATTGTCTTGAGGATGTGATGTATTCATGTCACTTGTGACTGATTGATCTCATTCACTGCTCCAACCCAAATTATCATGTTAGTTACTATTTATCATGAAGCAGTTAACAGTAGTCCTGCCATGATTTTATCTTTAAGACTCCAGAGAGAGTAAGGTATAGTTCTTTTTGATATATGTATAATATTTGTCTCTAAGACTCCCAAAGATGAGCAAGACAATATTTTATAATAATAGCCCCTAAGACTTGGATGTAAGCAGGGCAGTGCAATAGTGTTTGCAGAAAACTATTATGGGTTGTAGTAGCTTAGAGAGACTGAAAATGTGATGATCATCTGAGTGTTCATGGAACATTGTATACTTTAGGAGCAGTGATTGAATTCTTTTATCTAACTCAAAATTGTGAAATGCTAATCATTCTTTTGGCTGTCAGTATCTGTCAGATCTTTAGAGGTATGGATGAGTATATAACCTAAATATATAACTCATTCTTAAAGGACTGTTGATAGTATTTTACAGTGTTACAATATATATATATATATATTTGTAGAATGCTCCAACACCCTTTATGTTATATTCTTGTGCTTTTTAGTAATAGTGCCATTTTTTTATTGCTGAAACAACTTATCTGTAATTTTTTTTATATTAATTCCACAGTTAAACCATAAAACATCACATGATCACCATTCCTTATGCTTATACAAGTTGTTTTTCACAGAAGCAAAACTCTCCTTAGGAATTTTATGCACAAACCTTTCTACATCTATTGATTACCCTGGCTTGCACAGAGTGGTGCGACTGTATGGAAAGTCTTACCTCGTGTAATTCAGTTATAGATTTTATATTGTTCTTAACTTTTCCCCCCATTTTACAGAATTACAGCTATTCCACTATTTTAATTGAATCACTTATTTATATTTTCATATGTTTTCTTAATCTCATACATTTCATTGCCTCATTTGAAAATTTACTGATAAAATTGAGTATAATGTATCTAGATTGATGGCCTTTTAAAGTAACAGTCAGGTCTTATTGAATTCATTTAAGTCTAAATTCAATTCTAAAATCTTTCTTGAAGATTAAGGATGTCAACTTTTAATGCTGTTTTTTTGATAGCCTTAGTTTTTTTCCGATTATCTTACAAATTAATCAAGCAATAATCACTTTCGATTTAAACACCCATTTTCTTTTAATAAAAAAAAATCTCTCTGCTATACCTTTATTTGAATGCTTCTGTGATAAATTTGTTTTGAATTTTTTTGGTCATAAATTTTACAAATATATTTCCAATCCTTTCTATTTCCATATTCAAATTTACTACAGAATTTTCGTCTTTCACTAATTTTTCCATTATAGAATTAAAATCTCCATGCCAATTTTAAATGTTATGCGATCTGATCAAAAGCATTTATTTAAAAATCAAATACTTTTTCATTAGTATAAGAACTTGTTGAAACATAAACTTGAATGATATGCTTTTAATATTTTTTTTTGATTTGAATAATTAACTTTGCCATTCCATCAGCTAAATCTTCACCCTCTACATTATTTTTCTTCAATTTTTTAATTATAACTCTGCCTATAATTAACAATATTATTATTAATGTTCATTATCAAATGTCTTTTTGTTTTTTCTTTCAACTTTACAAACATCAATATTGTCCCATTTAACATTAAACAGTTTATTTCATGCAAATCTTTTCACTTATAACTGATTTCAACAATTATTTGATGGCAAAATACAAATCATTTAATAGCAAACTAAGTCGTAATCTTGTCACTTCTAGTAGCCTAGGAATAGCAACCACTTCTTCCTCGCAATATGAGTCATAATTTTTTTGCTTGTCGTGACCATAAATATAAATATCATTTGAACACATATTTATACTTTCATTTTGATTCCAGAACAACCCAATTGATGTCTTAATGAAAAATTACTAAGTATCTGGAAAAAAAAAAGATTACAGTATGCTGTTAGTTAACTCTGGAGTTCAAAATCCACGGATTGTGCACTTTAAGTGCTCGAATCTGATAAACTTTCAAGCAATAAACCATTTAAATATTTTTTGTGACGTTTCTAGGTATCTAAGTCAGAGTGGTAAACTTACAATTTTCACTGTTACATATTAATGAACTGCCCATTCAAAATCGTTTATCATTTAATCTGTAAAGCGCATGTGCATTAACCTGATCGCTAATTTACAATTACAATTTATTAACATAGCGCTATATAAATAAATACCTTATTAAATAATCATTATAATTATAACAATTAAATAATAATGATATATATAATAATCATTAGGAAGTTATATGTTGAGATCTTTTAATACCCCAAAAAGGAATCAAAAATCGTTTTTTTAATTAACATTTTTTTGAAAACTTATATATATATATATTAAAGTAAAGTTTTGATTTTTTTTTCAAAAATAAATTATATTTATGAATCATTACTTACAATGAAATGAATATTGTAATTTGATATTCTTTGACAATTAAATGAATAATTTATATATCTTTACTTACTATTTATTACTTTTGTGCATAATTTGAATACTTTAGTCTTCTAGATTTATTTATGGGTTTCCAGTAATTTATGACTAGATTTGAAATAAAACAAACATTTCCACAATCAGTATATATATTAGAAGTAACTTCTAAATGGGCCTGGTTAACTTAACTTGAAATGAAAAAGTAGACAAAGAACAAGTGAAAGATAAAGTTTAAGTATACAATCAATTCGTAAAAAAACAAACACACACACACAAACGCTACATAAAACATATTTTGACTTTTAATTAATTAATTTGATATTTTATAGTGCTATGTTTTAACCTCATCTGAGGCAAACTTTTTTTTTTTTTTAAATATCTTTGGAATAAACATTATAAGTCTGTCACCCCCTAGACAACAAACACTCTATGTTTTGAATCATGTGATGATTCAAAAGAACCTCCCAATTTCTATTACGATTATTCAGTGCATTTTCGGCTTAACACGAATTTTTATAAAGGTTAATGAATGCTTTTATATTACATGGATAGATTATGCACGTTTTAGTTTCATTCAATAAATTTGCAAAATGACAGCTCTATATACAAATAATTTAATAGAGGTAGTTTATATTTAATAATAAGATATTAGTAATTTTTTTGAAGAGATCCAGGATATATTGCACATCAATATCCAAGATTGGGTATCGCACTTTAAAATGCTACCATGGTATTATACTAATTAATATTCTCAAGGTGATAACTATTCAAGCCAAAAAATTCTTACAAGGCCAGAGGGTGGTGCGAACACTGTGATCACACTAGGCCCCACATTTATCAAGACTTCACGCCAAAATCAAAAATGAAATGTTTTATTACTTGATAAGGGTAATTACGGTTCCTTCTTTTTCTTCCAATATTCTGTAATTTGAAAGTCCTATCACTTAGAAATAATATAATTGTAGAAGCACTCGTTGTATGGCAAGGTAGATTTTCAGCTACGCGCAATGTGTATTTTACAATATTCTGATTATGTTAATGAGAAATTAGCAAAGATCAAAAATGATCGTTTTCATTAAATTTTTTATCTATTGAATCAGAATTAGTAAAAAAAAAAGAGAGAATAAATTACACGGGATTCGCAATAAAACATTCAAGGAAATAAAAAATATATTTTTGCATTATATATATATTTTATTTTCTCAAATATTCTTTCAATAAAATTGCTCGAAGTCCTATTTATAATTTATAAATAAGCATAAATAAATAATTATTTATACATTATAAGTATTAGTTTGGGTAATTTTTTTTTGAATAGAAAAAATAAAACTCGCATATTGCAATAAATTATATTTTATTTTCTAACATTTTTTTTTTTTAGAGAATTCTCATTCAAAATAAATAAAAATTTTAACGAAGAGAAAAGTTCTTGAGTTGATTTATAATCATTATAAAGCAATATATATATATCTGCAAATAAAATAGTTCTTTAAAAATATCTAAGTATTTTTACCACGAGTAAAAGACCCCCCCCCCCTTCCGCATGAAAACATTATTCTGGCCCCGTTTTTTCTCAGCGGCTCTAATTACTGAGTATTTTTTTTTATCCTGATTGATATGCATTTGAATTTTTAAACATTAATTACTAAATTAATTTTTTTGTAGATTGCATTTATAATATTAAAACCTTTTGCAGATCGTCCTTTGATCGGAAAGGAACAGCACAATCATCAGCATATGATAAGTCTAGAAAGCCAAAAAAAAAAAAGTTCTCTATTAAAATTGATGTTTTAAAACGATCTAGGTGAATTTTTAAATTAGTTTTTTTTTGTTAAAAAAGCCATATTTTTGATGAGTTTGTTTTCTGTTTATTATTGCTTTAGTTACAAGAAAACAGAAGCATTATTACATCTTAGATTTATATATAATTCTCCAGATAAATTTTTTCTGCAATTATGAAGTGGACTCAATATAATGTAAATCACATTATGGGAAATGATTTTAAAAACAACAATCTTCTTTATTGGGATTAAAAGATAAAATAAATTAGTGTATGATGATATACAGAGATGTTTATTAATAAAACGTTGTGAAAATTTGATCAAATTGAAGTCTAAATGAAATATATATGCACATTTAATAACTGCCCAGTAATATTATGATTTTTACAATTTTATTTTAAAAATATTTATCTGGTTTATCATAATCATTGCATGTTTAAAATTTCCAGAGATAAATACTTTAGACATACATCTAAAAATAAAATCTTTTGGATATTTTAAATTTATAATTTTAAATATTAAATCTTTATTACTTGGCTGTATATTTAAAAATCTTTATTGACTGATATTTTAAAAGTTTATTTAACATGTCACATAAAATTTTATTCTTTTTATTAATAATTTCAAATTCTTTAAAAAATTTGGAAATTTAATCATTAATTATAATATTATCCATATATAAAATAATCTGTATTTCAATAATTCTGAGTCCCTATTAAATATATCCAATTTGTTGTTCCTATACGAATTAGATTACTAAAAATATTATTATTATTTTCTGATTATAAATAATGCAAATAGGAAGACATTTTATATTGTTGCCCAAAATCACATTTTTTTTTTCATAATAAAAATATATTTAAGCAAAAACATGACATTTCTTTTTTTTAAAAAAAAAAACTCGTGTTTATTATTTTAAATAAAATATAAAACTATCCCTCATTAGATATTCATAAAAATTGGAAACAAAGTGCATATTACTAACTTTATATTTTAACATGCAAGTAGCAATATATATTTATCAACACTTAGACAATGCCAATATAGATAACAATCAACAATCTCAAACCGTTGTCATGGCAACCTTCTTTTAACTAGATACGTATATGCTCTAAAGATATTTTATAAGCTTGACAGTTTAATTTAATAAAAACAAATATTAATAATACAAATTGTTTGACTTTAATTTCACTTATCCTTAAAAATTCTTTATAGTCTATGTTTATTATCTATTTATATACTCAATTTTGATTAATTTATTAATCTTTCCTTAATTATTTTTAAACATACATTTTTAATGTAGTCTAAAAAAGTTTAATTAATTAATTAATTATATAAAAGAATTTCCAGTTTATTTCAGCATACTTGTTAAAAGTAAGGTTATCTTGTTCAGTATACATTTTTTTTTTACTATTCTTTTCATTAAATTACTTAACAATTTCGTTCATATTAATCTTATAATTCTTATATTTTTTTACTATTTTATTTTTTGTCTTTAGAAAAAGAATGATGGAATTTAGTAATAGCTTAAGGTATTTTAAAAATAATAATTTATATATTTAACATTTTGAACATGTAAAAATATAATGCAGTTTTATTATTGTTATAATTTGCTAAGCATATTTTAACCTTAGTGATTTCAACATCCAAAGCATGATCAGCAAATGATAACAACAATAAAACTGCATTAACTTTTCTTGAATGAATATTTAAAACATTTAAATAGATAAATTACAATTAGCACAAAATGGTAATATTTTTTGAATAATACTAAAGATAAAAGAAATATTGAAGCAACCCCAGGTAGTATATAGAATTATCTGCCCTCAAATGGGGTGTGGTGCTGTTTATTAGGGTGGAACTCTTACCACAATTGGCAATAGATTAGATCAACACACATATGAGCAATAACCAAAAAAAGGCAGTTCCATTTTTGTTGACCATCAGCAAGAGTTCAATCACAGATTTGAACCCTCCAAAGCTGATATATTATGCACAGAAAGGAATGACATCAAGAGAAAGCAAGGAAGCTTGTTTTATCATCAGTGATATCAACTCAATAAATAGAAAAGACATTTGTTTTGCCATTTCCAGAAAATTGATAATATAGGAGATATTTGCATACATTTGCATATAATGACGTTAATAATTTAAAGAGGTTATGATTACGGAGTAACAAAACTCTGAAAGCATTAAGCCTGCAGAAATCATGATATAGAAAGCCTACAGAAATTATTATGATTATGAGAAATTTGAAATTAGTATACACTAGTTAATGTTTTTTGAAAATAATTTTATTGTGATAATTTACTTTTAAAGATCTTCATAGCTGCAGATAAAGTAATGATAATGTTAATATATATATATATGTTTCTAAAACAAATGTTATTTTTATTATTTTTTTTTTAAAAAAAATTAAAAACTATTTTTGGTACTTTGGAATTAGAGCTGCTGTGATGTAATCATCTGGTGAAAAGTATTCTAACTTTGCTATCTCATAAAATAACGTCTGCATGAGATTTTCAGACAAAATTAATTGATTGATTTCTTTACCTCAAAATGTTGACCTAAAATTTTATTTAAAAAAACAAACAAACACATATTTACCTTATAATAATGAGTACATTTATTATAATAAAAAACATAACTGGAATCGACTGAAATTTTTTATGTTGGGTCCAAAATAGATATGAAAATGATCTTTTTGATTGTGTAATCACCTCTACATAAATTCAGCCAACTATGCTCAGTGCAGTTCCTCATTGTTATTTATTCTATCATTTAGCCAAACCCCAAAGACAATCTACACTCTATATGCAGTACCTGGTTCTAGATCAATGAAGTTATAATTATGGTTGATCCAAAAAACGTACAGGCTTAGTCATACCAGGATTATTGGATGATATGACATCACAGCATAGTTTAAAATGTAAAATTAGCAGCAAAAGCAAGATTTTCTGTTAAAACTCTCTCCAGATTATAAATATATAATATTGAGATAAAAAATATTATTTTTCTTTTTAGAGGATTATAAATGTGTTTAATTTGGTGTTTATTTACAGATTCATTTATACTGGAATTTCAATCACAACAGCTCTAATTCCAAAGAACACTAATTTTAAAACTGCAAATATTTTATATCTATTTTTTAAATTTAAATATTTTTATGTTTATCTTCTTATTTCACTAGTTTATAATATGAAAGGTGAAAATGGTAACATTTTATATTATTATTGTTACTATCAAAATATTTTTTTGCTTTGATTAATAATTAAATCGTTTTTTTATAATTTTAATTTTAGATTAATTCAAAATTTAACTTAAATATAAAGAATGAAAATAAGGTAAGTTATTTTTAATAAAACAAAACTATAGAGCCACAAGAAAGATTTTCAAAATCAGATGTATGAATTATAAAATGTAGTTATATACACATTACAAACTATTCTCATAAGTTAAAAATATTGTACTATATATTTTTTTGCTTCCCTGAAAACTTTGGAAAAGTTGAAATAAAAATTTATGTAAAACACCATTTAAATACATACACATACATCATATATATATATATATACAATTAGTTGTTAATGTGTTAATTTTTAAATATTGTTATTAAAAAAAATACTTTTATTCAAAAAATTAAAAAGTTAGATCAACAATAAGATATTTGAAATTCATCATCCTCATTTTAAACACTGGAAAAGAAGCATGGCTATTTTAATCCAAGGAAAAAAAAAGAGAAAAATAAACATTACTAAAGATCAAGTCATCTCTTAACTATAAATATGCCTCACATATAGAATATATTGGCCTATTTTTCTGTTTATTTGACATTTTGAGATATTGTTTTTTTAACTTCCTTTGCAGTAAACTTCTTTCTGAAAGACTTCAACTGAGATATCTAATTGTAGCTTTCCAATATAATCCATCTTGCCCATATTCTCTCAAAGAAGATAATTATTGTTTCATAATAGTGGTCAGGAGAATAATAGTCATATGAAATCCTAGATGTTAGGGATATGTTGAAATCTGTTGTATGTGAATTATATTTTCATACTTTAAATTATTAAAATATACAGATAATAATGGCTCTATATCTTTTTCCATGGACAGTTGCATTTTCTTATTGTCAATAAGTACTATAATAGATCCATGACTTGAATCTTAGATGCCCTATAAATAGGGACCTATTATTATGATTTGCACTATATCCATGATGATATTATCTTACTCTTTTGAGTCATTCTTGTTATTATTCCATACCCTACATTTTAATCACTATTTATCACCACAGCAATCAACATAGAAGATAATTTTATAAATTGGTAAAATAATGACTAAAGTGTTTGAAGTGGATAAGTTTGTGAGAGGGCAAGATGAAGTATATAGAATTTTTTTTTGCAAATGATGTTGATATGTTTGATGATTGTCACAACATATAACACAAGGGAAGAATAATTGATACCCATACAAATAGTAGATATCATTTAGCTCAAACAGATGCATATTCAAATTGGAATGAAAGTGAAAATAGTGAAAATGATTTTGAATGATATAATGAATGTAAGCGTATAAAACAAAAAGCAATAATGTCAAGCAATATAATTTATGGATAGTTCTTTTAAATTGTATTATAAATAATTTAAACCCATTTCAGTTACAAAAATTTATGAAATTATCTCTTAAATATTATTGCTAATAGTTATTTTTTTTATAGAGGAAAATATTCATATTTTTATTAAAATTTTCTGATATTCAAATACCTGGATGATACTTTGCTAAACTGCAAAGAAAGTCTTTAATAATTTTTCCCTTAATATTTTATTTGTTAGACTTTATTAAAAAATGTATTTTAAAGTATAAACTTATATTGATGCGTTTACATCATAAGAAATATATTTTATAGTAGTATAAGTTTGTTAAAAATTGAGAAATTTTTTATAACTGTTTCCAATGCAAATAATAGAATGCTATTTTACTGAATGAAGATTACATATTATCATTACTGTTATAAATTTTATTTTATTTTGAAATGGCCCGAGTAAAGGCTATCTTATGTTATTTTCTGTATTTATTGGTAAGGTATACTGTAAATATATTTTTTATGTTAAATAATGTTAATTCTTATTTTATCTTTGTAAATATTTTTTTAATATTATGTTGCTATATTATATTGTAATAGTATAATATTGTTAATTCATAAATAAATTTGTTAACTGTTTTTTGAAACTTACCTGAGTCAAGTAGTGATTTATCTGCATGTTGTTATTTGATTTTTCATTCAACATGCATGGTCCACAGAAATTGATAATTTAAAATATTCCTTATTTGGCATATGATTCCTTAGAGATTACTTAGATATTATTTTTATTATAGTTGATTAAATAACAAAGTATATTATTATTATCGTAGAAGATTGATCATTGGTAATTATTTTAAACTGATACAACATTAATGAGAGATACATTTGATATTGCCACAATATTCAAATACATTATATTTTTAGGCATGACACATTAAACAAAGAAAGAGTGTACAATGTTTACTTAATATTTTATCATATCATTTATATTTTATTACTAAATATTAATCATTAAATACATTTAATGTTGAGAGTCATTATGTTATTTTAGTAGTTATTACTTTATAAGAGTAGTTAGATATCATGTAAAATTCCTCATCATATTTAACTACAGGGTGTTAATTAATTAATTCATTTTGATATTAGTTTATTGGAAATGAACCTGAGATTATTATATTTATTACTTTTGGAAAATTGTAAATTTTCTATTGAAAGATGATAAGTAAGAAATTATTAGTTAATATTAATCATTAAATACATTTAATGTTGAGAGTCATTAAGTTATTTTAGTTGCTTATTGTTTTTATTACTTTGTAAAAGTAGTTAGAAATCATGTAAAACCTTTCATTATACTTAACTACAGGGTGTTAATTAATTCATTCATTTTGTTAGAAATGAATCTGAGATTATTATATTTATTATTTTTGGAGAATTCTAAATTTTCAATTGAAAGATGACAAATAACAAGTTATTAGTTAATGCTAAATGTCCATTTAGTATTTTTATTAAAGAAATATCAAATTATTTATCATATTTTACGATTATTAGATGTATTTTTTTTTAAAAAAAAAAGAGAATATTACAAAGTAGTTTATTAGGTGAATTTGGTGGGGTAATATTCTTATGCCATTGGGAATGTATCTTTTGGGATGCATTCTCAATGTTTAAGCCAGTGTACCTTACTGAACGTCTCATGTTAAGAGTTTCATAATTATATTTGTTATTTTGATAGAACCATATTTTATTTATAGTAGTGAGCAAGTTTTTATAAGTTAAATTTATTATTGAAATGAATAGATTGAGTATTATAGATGGAACCCTAATTATTATGTTGAATTTAAGTGCTATGATATTTTAGTTAATAAATTTTTTTTATATTTAATTATTAAAAATTTTGTTTCATTAGATATTGTATCTTAGTAATGTATCTTGAGCTAATCATAACAGTATTATTTTACTAGTCATTATTTTGTGCAACATGAATAGTTCAATATTGTTATATCCTAGTTAGCCAGATTCTTTTGATCAGAGGATTTTTTTTGGTAAGGGTACAATATATATATATATATATATATATCAATAGATGGAGCTTTACCAAGACCTCCAAACAAGCGTATTTGTTTACATAAACGTCAGAGTCAATATTCACTCTCTTTCATTTTGCTCCACCCTCAGATCAGCTGATTTCAAGCTGATTTACTCTCATCAGTGAAGGGATAGGAGTTAGAAACTAGACCTAAATATTAACTCCAAGCGTTTATGCAAAACGTTTCTATCAGTTGCAAGCATGAATTTTTTAGACACCTAAATGTCTTCAAACTCAGCCTATCAAACTAGATAGCTATGTGGGTCTGATATCAGTTCAGTTTCTCCACATAATCAAAGCTTCTGCAATCTATATCATTGCAAGAAAACTTTAAAGGTACATTTATGAAAAACAAAACAAGTTTTATATACGTGAAAACCTGCTATCGCTTGTATTAATGATCAATAGATGGAGCTTTACCAAGACATCCAAACAAGCGTATTTGTTTACATAAACGTCAGAGTCAATATTCACTCTCTTTCATTTTGCTCCATCCTCAGATCAGCTGATTTCAAGCTGATTTGCTCTCATCAGTGAAGGGATAGGAGTTAGAAACTAGACCTAAATATTAACTCCAAGCGTTAATGCAAAACGTTTCTATCAGTTTGCAAGCATGAATTTTTTAGACACCTAAATGTCTTCAAACTCAGCCTATCAAACTAGATAGCTATGTGGGTCTGATATCAGTTCAGTTTCTCCACATAATAAAAGCTTCTGCAATCTATATCATTGCAAGAAAACTTTAAAGGTACATTTATGAAAAACAAAACAAGTTTTATATACGTAAAAACCTGCTATCACCTTGTATTAATAATCAATACATGGAGCTTTACCAAGACCTCCAAACAAGCGTATTAGTTTACATAAACATCAGAGTCAATATTCACTGTCTCTTTCATTTTGCTCCACCCTCATATCAGCTGATTTCAAGCTGATTTGCTCTCATCAGTGAAGGGATAGGAGTTAGAAACTAGACCTAAATATTAACTCCAAGCGTTTATGCAAAACGTTTCTATCAGTTTGCAAGCATGAATTTTTTAGACACCTAAATGTCTTCAAACTCAGCCTATCAAACAAGATAGCTATGTGGGTCTGATATCAGTTCAGTTTCTCCACATAATCAAAGCTTCTGCAATCTATATCATTGCAAGAAAACTTTAGAGGTACATTTATGAAAAACAAAACAAGTTTTATATATGTAAAATCCTGCTATCGCTTGTATTAATGATCAATAGGTGGAGCTTTACCAAGACCTCCAAGCAAGCATATTTGTTTGCAGAAGCTTTGATTATGTGGAGAAACTGAACTGATATCAGACCCACATAGCTATCAAGTTTGATAGGCTGAGTTTGAAGACATTTAGGTGTCTAAAAAATTCATGCTTGCAAACTGATAGCAACGTTTTGCATAAACGCTTGGAGTTAATATTTAGGTCTAGTTTTTAACTCCTATCCCTTTACTGATGAGAGCAAATCAGCTTGAAATCAGCTGATCTGAGAGTGGAGCAAAATGAATGAGACAGTGAATATTGACTCTGACATTTATGTAAACAAATACGCTTGTTTGCAGGTCTTGGTAAAGCTCCATCTATTGATCATTAATACAAGCGATAGCAGGTTTTTACGTATATAAAACTTGTTTTGTTTTTCATATATATATATCAGCATCAGCAATGAAAGATGATAAAATGAATGTTGGAATTAATTAATTTGTTACAACTGATCATTTTATATATTATTTTAAAAAAGATGACATCTCCAAATGTTATATAAATTAAATTTAATTGAACATTTTGCTCACAACCTTATTTTATCACTAAGCAGATGAAAATAACTCCAATACTGGGTATGACCAGAGCTATTTATTGGCAAGCAATTATGGACAATGATATTTTCAAGATTCATCATCAATTTTTCAGGGATTTTTACATCTCATTTAAAGTGGTCATGAGTAATAACTTATGAAGTACTACTCATTTTCTTTTTTATTATTTCCCTATTCATTGTTAAATAAATAATAATGTAAGTAAATTGTCAATGAATATGGTATTTTTTAAAGAAATGATTAAAATTTTCATTTATATTTTGTCCACTTTCAATTGCAAGGCAGACATACAAGAAATTTTATTTACGGCTTGGAATTATTTATTAGACAAACAAAGTAGACAATGACGTTTGTAAGATTCAATATCAAATTTAATTAAATATAATACAGATAGCCTTTCAAAATCCTATCACTTAACCAAAAAAATTACTTTATTTAATGCCATTTATTTATGCTGTTACAGATTTACATTTAATAGAATTTCACAAATGCATTAAAATAAATCTTTAGACATTCTACCTTACGAATATTAATTAATAACAACTTAAATCAGACCGCGGAAAAAAAGTCTGTAAACTTGACGTCGAATCTTAAAAATATCATTATCCATCCTTGCGTACCTAATAAGGAAAAAATGATCTAATTAGTTTTAAACTTTTCTAGTTTGCTTAGAAGCTTGTAAATGATTTTGGCAAATAATATGTGTCTGTGGTTTTTCAATATATTTGTTTGATTTTTTTTCAAGAGTTTAATTTTACCTTAAAGCAATTGAACACAAATTTTTAACAATTATATTAATATTAAAATAATGTTTTATAAACTTATATAGACATAGCCTAGAAAAGACTTCCATTTCAGAATACACTATATTCGGTTTTATTATATGATTATCAAGATATAAGAATATTTTAAAGAAAATATTCCAGTGCATATCACTAGCTGAAAATTAAGTAGAAAATATACAAATCACCCTCCCAAATATTATATTTTAGCAACACCCCTCTATGAATAAATATAAAGTTAACTTCAAACAGCTGACTCAAAAGGATATTCTCTTGAATTGTATGCTGTAATAATGTTATATATTGAAATATATACGGAACATGTTTGCTTAGTAGCAATCTAAAATCATTGCTAATTTAATTTCATGCTCTTTGTTTGAATGGTCTGAATTTCAATATATAACATCATCGCAGCATAAAACACAAAAGTCTATTCTTCAGAGTTTGGCTGTTTGAAGTTCAGAGTTCATATTTATTCCCAGAGGGCATTGCTGAAATATCATAACATTTAGAAAGGTGATTTGAATATTTAAGTATATTTTTGTATTATTTTGCTGCAGATCTTTATACTATTTTATTATTATTTTAGCACTGCTTCTTTCATCACGATTATTATATTGGCTTGCAAAACTAGTAAGTAATTTATTTTATTCTAATATTTATTAAAATTGATAAAAATATTATACCATCAATATATATGCGTATAATATCAAAATTGATGTTTTATATATAAAAATAATAATATATAGTAGTTTCCATACAATTTCCACATGCAGTTTTACCAATCAGTGGTTAAATAAAATAAAAAAATAATTATTTTTTTTTAAATTTTTTTTTAGCTCATAGTATTTATTGTATATTATTTAAGTCATTTAGATTTTGCAGATGATGTAGTTGTTTTTGAAAATAATGCTTTAGAGTTGCAGGAAATGTTGCAAAAGTTATCAGATGAAAGTAGAACTAAAGATAAATGTAAAAAAAAATGAATGGATTTTCTCAAAATATGAAAATAAAGATTGATTATGATGAGTTAGAAGAAGTTGACTGTTACAAATACCTTGGTCAGATTATTAGTACAGATGGAAACATAATGGATGAAATTAATCATAGAATTAAACTTTGTTGGAGTGCTTTTGGTAGAAATAACTTGATACTAAAAGGAAATATGCCTATGTGTTTGAGAAGGAAGGTTCTTAATAAATGTGTTTTACCAGTTCTTACTTATGGATCTGAGGCTTGGACACTTAATAGAAGAGCAATACAGAGACTTCAAACCACTCAAAGAAGTATGAAGAGATTCATGTTGGGAGTAACAAGAAGAGATCGAAAATGCAATATATTAGTAAGAGAACAAACAGGGGGTACTGACATCATTGAAAAATTAAAAGACTGAAGTGGAGTTGGGCTAGACACATTGCTAAAAGAGATGATAATAGATGGACAATTAAAATCTTTAACTGAATCCAAGAGATTGTAAAAGACCCAGAAAGAGACCACATGTGAGATGGGTGGATGAAATAAGAAAGTGTGCAGGGGTGATGTGGAGAAGAGATGCTAGAAATCAGAGAACATGGATTGAACTTGGAGAGAACTTCATCCTGCAGTGGAGTGATAATGGTTGATGATGATGATGATACATATTTTCAACATGTATATATACAGAATGCAGATATGGATCAAAATATATATTTTAGCATGTTTTGCTATTATATGTGAATTTTGATATCTGCATCAGTTTGAATCCAAAGGCTTTTTACTTTTGATATAGTCAATTTAGCTTTGAAGTTTTCAGTAAATATTATTAGTAATATATTTTTACATTGTTGTAACATTCATTTAAGAATATTAAATATTGAATAATATAATGAAAAAAAAAAAACATAGAATGGCTTTATTTCTCAATTCATAAAAAGTTTAAGTGTTGGAAGTGACAGACAATCTATGAATCTTAAACCACTCTATCCCTGAATACTGACAATAATACATTAAACAAAGTAATTAAATTATAAAATATTAATAGTTAAGTACATTTTTCTTGCAGTATGTAGGATCATCGCAATCAGTTATCAAAATAAAAAACAAAAGTACCGCCTAATGGCCAAAAATTTATATAAAACTCAGTTCACACACTTGTAAGTAACTGTCTTAAATGTTATTAGAACTAGCAATATAAAATGTTTTTTTCATTCTATAAAATGCTAATTTTTTGACAACAGCCATGTCCAAACTCTTTCTCATGTCTCATGACAAAAGAAGACAAATTGAGAATTAGATTTTGAATTTTTATATTAACAAATATGCTGCTTAAGATCGCAAACAAATTAACCGGAGTTCTCTGTAGTAATAATCAAGTGTTACACATACAGTTTGATGCATATCAGTAACATTTCTTCTATGCTTAGCATTGTTTATCTATCTATTTAAAGACCGAATATCTAAATTCAATATTAAAATCTTTGAAAACAACTTTTTTTTTACATTTAATATTATTTATATACGTAAAACAATGAAATCCATTCTTTGCTAATTTTAATCTCATTAAGCTGTAATTTGATCTTTTTATAAAATAATCTTAAATATTTACATAACAAACTCTTATTATAACTTACACTTAATGAATTTTTAATATTGTTTCATTATTTTGCTATCTGCCTTAAATTTACATAAATAAAAAATACATTATTAGAAAGATTTAAATCCTAATAAATAACAATGCATAATAAAGGGAATATAAATCCCCTTACATTCAAAGGTTTGACAATTATTTTGTAATCAACTCATTAAGTGATCTGGAAATCCATACATCTAAATACTTTAAATATTTTCTACTCTCATGCTCAATCGTTCATAGTAATCTTGAATTCTCATCCGAGCATTTAAACATATCTTTTATTACAATTTCTTGGAATATAAATTCATCATACTATCTTTTATAGATAACATCACAAATTCTATTCAACACCGATTGTATAATATAATATTCAATCTTTAAGCATTAACTACTATAAACAACACTACAGAGCCAATCAAAAGAATTCCCACACATTTTTTATCAATCCATTCCAATACATCAATTATAAAATTTAATTTAGGTTTACTTACGTCATATATATTTATAAATTATAAACCATCTACCATCCATATAATTCAAATATATCAAATGAGAAGACAATATAATTATGAATTCTTTTAGCAGAACTTAATACCTTTATAAAATCAATAGTAGAGTTAACAACGACTCATTAAAACCCACTATCTCTTGTAATTATTTATCCACCAATTGGGTATCTAATCAAATAATCATTGTATTCTTTCAGTTAAAGAATAAATCTTCAAATATTCGTTGTTGTATATAATTTTTCTGCATATGGATATAAAACAAGGTTAATAAATGTTAATACATGTACCTATTATTACTTTTTAATTATAATTATTAATTTTTTCAAATTTCATTTTATCAATTTGCTGTTTCTTCTTATCATTTAATCAGAACAAATGATTATTTTTATCCTTCTTTACACAAATAATACTGATCACAAAACAAATTTCAATTTATGAATGATTGTATTCAAGTGACTTAATGATCCATAATTAATATTTCCTTTTATCATCCAAGGAACTCCTTTAACCACAGCATCTTTTTTTTCCATATGTCAAAGCATCGGCGGTAGCGCAACAACTGTCTGCAAGCAATTGCTTGCAAGGCTGCTGCGTACTTCTCGGCTACCAATGCTTGACACCCAGTATCTTTTTTGTCAGAAAATTTTGCAAACTGTTTTATTCATAGCAATATTCTCCTTACGAGAGTTTTTCTGGCAGCTCACAAGTTTTAGTTCAAATTCTAATAGATATTTAAACTGCATTTATTTGACGGGTTTTGTAATTATTAAAAATATCCATACTAACTTATCTTTCAAAAGGAAAAATTATTCACAATCAGTCAAAAATATGAAGATCAAATTTATGTTGCTAATAATTCTGCAAAATTTTATAACAATTCATAATTTTACTTGGTAAAGCATAAAACAATGTTAATTTATTTTTTCAAGCAATATTTAAATATAACTTTTTATTACATTTTTTGAGTACAAATTTTAATAACAAACCATTTATAACAAAGTAAGCATCCTTTGGCACATGTATAAATGGATTTAAAGTAAATTGAGACCAATTTAGAAAAAAATTATGCCACACACACATTATTAGGTCTCATACCCATTATTAAAAGTTTTGTCTTCTCCCAGAATAACGATTTCCTCCTTAAGTTTTAGCACTTGTATTTCCAATCCAATTGTAACTCATATTTAAATTAAAAATTATTTAAACTTTCTGTATGTATGTTAATGTGTTAAACAATTACTTACATTATAAAGTTTTAACAACCAAACACACTTTCAGGGCAGTACACTGGATTAATTTCAATTACCTATCAAAATAAAAAAAATCTGGCAATTTCATGATCAGAATTCCAGAGCATGCTCAATTGTGCAATGCTAAATCTCTGATTCAAATGTTATTAGAATGAGTAAAGTATCAGGCATCCTTAATTTTTATTTTTGTCATTTGAATCATTACATGTAATATTAATTTTATGAGGACAACAATCATATCTAGATTTTTTTTCATGATAAAAGAAAACAGAATTAAACTGAAAATTAGATTTATATTATTTCATTGATTGCCATATAGCATTATTACATTAATACTATTAAAATATTTTTATTCTTCTTAGAGACTGCCACTCTTTTATCTGATACCATTGATATTTTAAACAGTTTCATAGAATATTTTGATCAATTTTTGGATAATTATAAAAGATTTGAGGTGATGACTTTTAATAATATATTCACTCTGTCTACTCATTTATATTTGGAAAGCTATTCAATTGTATGAAATGTATCTTACTTTTAAATTCTGACATTTTCTATTGTTACACCTGGTGGATGTTTTTGAAAATGCTTAAAATTTTACTTGTGTATACTTTATTTTGTACTAAAACTCAATAAATTGGACTTGATTTCTTTGTAATTTAATTTTATAAGCCAATAACATTCTAAAAAATCATATTTGAATTTTATAAATATTTAAAAACTGATGTAATATGTTGGACTATTTCCATCATTTATGAGTGAATGTTGAATGTATAGAAAATTTTAAACTTTATTTAAACTTTTCAAATACAAACAACTTGTTTGACAGAATGGCTCATTTGGTAGAGCGTTTGCCTTAAATTCAATATACAAGGATCTAAAGGTGCCAGTTCAACTTCTAAGTGTATATTGTTATTGTGCATATAGGCCAGCAATACCTGAAGAAGAGTGAAGAATAATACTACTCGAAACATTGTGTTATTACTAACCTGTATTGTCTATTATTACTAACAGTTGTTTGTATTTGAAAAGTTTAAATAAAGTTTAAAATTTTCTATACATTCAACATTCACTCATAAATGATGGAAATAGTCCAACATATTACATCTTATAATATACCATCGTTACAAACCTTCAGACAAATATTTAAAAACTGAGTTGTAAATTTCAGTAATGATGTTAGTGTAAACACTCTTTCAGAAAATGAACAAACTATTTTTTATTTTAACTTTTTTTTAAAGGCAAATGAATGAATGTCTCAAATTCTGACTTAAAATCTGATATTTGTTCTATAATTATTAAAGTATTTAAAAAAATTCTAACATTGTATCAGTTTATCAGGTGATGGTATTATATGATGACTTTCACATTGACTGTGGTCAAAAAGAAAAGAACACCCTTAAAAAATTGTTTTTAAAACAATAGAGTAAAGACTATTAATATTTTCTGATTTTCTATAAGTTATTAACCTCTTCACATTTTTTTCCATTAAAATATCAATAAAAACAGTACAGGTGGATCAAATTTATTAAAAAAGACCCTATGCTAATAAAGGTAACAGTGATATAAAGCCTCAAATCTATGATACTTTTTCTGAAAAAAACACCCAATAATTCTCAATAAATGTAAGAGTTATAAAATTTAAATATATTTGTATTGATACAATTTTTAAAAATTGATACAATTTTTAAAAATTGATACAATTTTTAAAAATAAAAAGAATGAACAAGAATAATTAGCATATAGTAGCAATAATTTTCTCCACACAATATTGCTACTTTGCATAAGCTTGAGACATCAATCAGTGCTTTAAAGGTTGTGCATCATAATAATTATTCAATGTTTTCTTATACAATATCCTCAAAAAAGTTTTTAGCATATGGTTTTCCTTGTATCTATCATCTAATGATTTATAGACTTACACTAAATGGCATTATTAAGTAGAGAAAAGTAATAGCTTATGAAATCATAAACAAATAGTGATCATATGATGTTTTAATGATTTAATATCATTCTCTTCCACTGCGACAAAAATAATTTTAAAACGTTTGATGAATAGGTTGCTTTTAGTCAAACAGAGACATGACTATTGTCTTCAGAAAAATGCAAATAAATTATCATGATAATTTACATATAACTTTTATTGACTTGATCAAGACATTTGAAGCAATTAATCAAAAACATAATTAAAAATTATTTGATTGGCATTATTCAAATTATACATGTTTTCCATGAAGAATAAGAGAAAGTATTACAAATAAAAAAATCTGCAGCATGCGAAATAAAACATATTAAACAAAAATTTGTTAGTCAAGAGGTCAGCGCAGCTGCCTTGCAAGCAAGCAGTTGGTTGCAGATGGTTGTTGCGGGTTCGCCTCCCGGTCGATGCTATGACATACAAAAAAAGAGAAAGATATGAATTAATTTCAACTTTGTTAGCAATTTTTAATTTGAAATTGTTCATAGGAGATTTCACAAAATTAGAAATCAAGATGAAAACAGATTTGATGATGGAATTTTTAATTTAAATATATTAAAACTTTTATCTTTTTGTCATTTAAAATTATAAAATGCAGACGATTGTTTATTTTTGCCAATTTGAAAGGAAATGTACCGAATGTATTTATATATTTTGAATGAAACATATAAAAACTCTGGCTTAATAATTAACATTAAAAAAAAATAGTTTTTTTTTTATCAGGTAGTGATAGAAAAAATCCTTCAGCAAGTTTTTGTTTGGGTGATTATCAACTTAAGTATGTGAGCTAATTTAAATATCTTAATAAGTTTTTGAAGAAGGGAGGCATTAAATGTTGAAGTGCCACATACACGAACTGCTGCTTTTAAAAAGGTAAAAAGATAAGATATTTCAGCATAATTATGTACTTAGGGCAATTAAATAGTTATATACAGAACTGTTACTTATTTAATTTATTGAACGGAAATGAGACTTGCTTTCTTTAGACAATAAGTAATATTTACTAAGGCAATAAACCTTTAAGCATGTGTGCTTGAAAATACGAAGATAGGGACCTCTACAGGTATTAACCACAAGCTGCATTGGAACAATTTCGTTTAATATTTTATAAAATTCTAATGTCACCATTATAGGATAAATAAATGTATTCTTCAGTTTGCAGGACATATTATTGTAAAGTCAGTTATTGTAAACCTACACCATCTCTCAATTAGATATGTAATGATACAAATATTCCCAAAAATATTTTTGATGTTAAACGCTATTCATGGAATAAACAGATCCTTCTTATGTTATAGAGATTGTATTAAAGTTATTTTAAAGAAGTGCAATTTTGATTGCTTTTATTGGAAAGATATGACTAAAGATAGAATGCAATGGTGAATTATTGCTTGATAAGGTATTACCAGTCTTTCAGAAAAAAAGTCTGCTGCAAAGTTAAAAAAACACCTAAGATTAACAAATAAATAGAATAATGGATTACCATGTTCATATGTGGTTCTCAGGTTGGTTTATATATTCTTTACAAAAACCATTCCTACTGTCTTTTTTTTTTTTGTGATGTACTTTTTTTTTTGGAGAAGAAATAACTATACATGCTTTTGAGAAACTGTTGCTGATCTTTGAAATTAAGTCTAAGAAAGAACACTTCCGCTTTTGGCAGCCATCTTTGCAACTGGTTTTATAAAAAGCGTCCCTTAGCGATTCAGTTTTAAGAAGACAGGGACAATTGTCCCCTTACCTTTACGTTTTTTATTCAAGGTAAGTCGGTTTTAATCATTATATATTATGGAAAGTGATAATATAATCGATAACTCTCAAATTAATGTTAACCCCGATCTCAGCATTCAATCTAGCAATGCAATCATCGGTCATAAATATTATAGCCTTAGATCTAATCTAAATGCAACTAAACTAACTTCTACTACAAATAAAAACCCACAAACCAATAAATCAAATGAAAACACCATCGCAAATATCAACAAAAGTTTAGAAAATATTCAACTTACCCCTAATATAAACAATAGCATAAATATCTCATCAAGCGAAATTATTGAAAACCTTAAAAATACAAGCAAAAACCAATTATCTCCTCTCCGAAGACTTTACGTTCCCTCAGAAGACTCTAATGAGCAATTTCCTTTGCCAAATAATAACCTGAAAACCATATCTGAAAATAATAGACAAAATTTCCAACAAGATGATTTCGGCGAATTTTTTAAAGTTAAAACTTTTCCACCAGAGGTCGACAAAACCAGCGCTGTCACATTACAGTTTGTCAACAGTAAATTTAAAAATCAAAAAGAAGAAATAAATTTTAAAACTAATAAATCTCATTCCAAAACAAACAAAGATTATAGCACAGAACAATCCATTGCTACATCAGCCAACTTGCAATCTAAACCAATTTCCTCAATTCCAATATTGAAAAATTCCTCTACGTACACAAATATTGTAAGGTCTAAAAATTCTGAGAGCATCTCCGAAAATATTAAGGCCGATAATTTCAATGTACTATATTTGAATATCTCAGAATTAGACACAGAACAAGAATCAAACACTCTGGAAAATGTTTCATTTAATATAAACGATCTTAATGATGACATGTTCCTAAAAATAAATAACAATTTCAACAAAACGATTCCCAACACACTGTATAAATTGTTTACAAACTACTATAGCGATATCGTTAATCTTAGCCATAACAAATCAACAATGTGCATTATATAAGTTCCCTCTAGAACAACTATAAAGTCTAATCAATCAAAATCAATTAGGCAGAGGCATTCACATGATCCTTAATCATCCCAATGACCGCTATGTTATCATTGAGTTTAAAATGTGGGCGGACCATATGAACTTTTAAAAATAACTACCGATCTTTAGGAAATTATATACTATGCTCCATAGATATGAACCGTCCAGTTACACTATCCGGCAGAATTCAAAACTGCCTTGCCCACTTGAAAGAACAAGAACTACAAGACATCCTTATTAATTATGGTTCAGTTAGCAAATTTAAACACCTATTAAACCCTCACTTCGAAGATCAAATCCTGTCCAATATAGTTATCTTTACACTTACATTAAAGAAAAACATTATACCTACTGACATACCCACCATTATTACTGCAAGAGGCTCTCCTATGGTTTTGACCTTCAGGGGAGTACAGCCACAATGTTTCTTCTGCCTTCAAAGAACACACCTTATTAAAGATTGTGCAGCAAGAATATGCACACACTGTGGTATTAAAAAGAATAAAGTTCACAGATGCCCTGGTAGACCTATTAATATGGCTATCACATCCTTAAATAGACAATCACCACATGGGACTAATTCTAACAGCAACCTCACAAACCCAGACAATCTGATTCAAATAAATCCTCCAACAAACCCTTTCACATCCAAACCTATCTTTCAAAATGAAAATCTTCAAGAAAGAACAAACACCAACCTCTACACTAATAGTAGTGAATCAGAGAACCAATCTCTCAAACCAATAATACTCAAGATCATTCATATGATACATATTATACTAATCCCCGAGAAACAATGCTAGGCCAAACTCTTTCTACAAAAGAAGACAATATGACCAAACCATCTAACAAGAGCAAGGAAAACCCAGGCTATGAAGAAAATACACTTAAAAAATTTCAAAACAATTCATCTATAACAACTCCCACCCAGCTTATAACCAATGATGCACCATAATTCGGGCCAGCTAAGTCTAACAAACCTAAACAAAGTGATCCCCAAACTGTCCTCAATTCTTCAATGCCTGCAATAATTAACCATCCAGGTAAAAAGACTTATCAAACACTCAACTCGAAAGTCAGCATAATTAATGTTTCACAACAGTTACAGCAAACCGAAATTGACTCAGGTCTAAAATTTAAACCAAATTCTTATAACAATAAAAAAACACTTTCATCAAAAGAACAGGAAAAAGAAAACAACACTATTAAACTTAACCCCCCCAAAAAACCAACACAACAAATACCCAAAATACAAATAAGAAAATTAAAAGAAAATCAATTCGCTCAGATAAATCAAGCTCTGATGATGACAGCTCCCATCCAATACATTATTTACCACCACCCGCTAGCAACAAATTTCAGATATATCCAGCACAAAGCTTCGCAAATCCATAGAAAAAAGAGGAAAACCATGGATCCTGTAACCATCGATACCATTGATCCATCTGACAAATCTCTCAGACAGATTACACTACTTCACCAGACACCGAAGACTTCATGGATGCGTTTCCTCAACCAACAAATATATCACCAATACATCCACAAGTTCAATCACAAGACTCTGATTGCCAAACAACATCAGAACTCATTAACATGGAGATGTCCCACATTGACTTGGTACACTTTGCTGAGGACGGTTTGGATTAATCTATCATGTTCTGCAAAATTGCTGGCATTAACATTCATGGCATCAACTCAATTGATAGAGTTCTAGCTATTAAAAACTGGCTCGCTCTGCTCCCCTCATATACTTCTTTTGGGTGAAACTAAATATTACCATAAGACTGATCATAAAATATTATCTCTTCTCTCAGCTCTCGGATTTACTAGATTTTCCATAGGCCATTCTGCTTCAGGTGGAGTCGGTATTCTTCTCAGCAAGTCAACACCACCAAACAGTTTTAGCATTTTATTCCTAGATGCCAATATTATTGTCATAGAAATAGACTATTGGGGTTATCCAATCATCATAGCTTATATATATATACAGCCAAAGACACTTCTCAAATATCTAAAAATAATCCATATCCTAAATGCCATCAATGCTAACAGAGCCTCCCCTACTATTCTTCTAGGAGACTTTAACACCACATACAATGACTTCAATAGGAGATTTTTGCATCTAATAAATCGCAAATTAATGTGTGGAGAGGATTTCTTCCCTCCTGAAGCCTACTCTTTATATACTAAAACTAAAAAGTCCCTGATTGATTTGGTTTTCTACACCCCAGACCTCCATTTCAACCTTGATGCAGCCTTGGACCCTGTTGCTTTCTCTGATCATATGGCTCTAAACTTACAACTTACACCTATTGCAATCCCTACACCTATTGATGGACCTGGTAAAACCATGCACATGATCACCCAATCAAATATGACCGAAGCGATAGTATCTGAGGCATACATCCTTTTCCAGAAAATAAACATCCTTTCCCTTCCTGCTGAGGAGGGCTGTTTTTCCTTCATTGGAATACTTCAGTCCATATTAAATCACCACACCAGGAAAATCAAAGGACCTAATGGCTTTCTAAATGACCCAACAGACATTAATATACAACTTCAAGCATCACAGCAAAATTTCACAAATACAGAAAAAATATCTTCCTTAAAAATCTCTACAAAATCAAGCAAACGTCCCTTGCAGAATATATATCCATCAGAAGAGCCAAATGTTTCTTAGCACAACAACACTGCTGAAAGAGAGACTGGGGTACAATAAAAAACAAATCACTCCCTTATCCATTAATACTAATGGAACCAATCTTATTGGCTTTCCAATGATGCAGCACATCAGCAAACAATTCTGCCAATTAATGCAAAAAGATGGAGCTCCTCCTATAAACAGCTGGTTGGATTCTGGTGACCCTGGCGAACATGGCATCATGGAAATCCAAATCAAAAAGAAGATAACATCTCTCCCTGACGGCGTTCATCCTGGCCTTCATGGCATCCCAAATTTCCTTCTCAAACACCTCAGTCAATTCACTGTGCCAATTATTAGAAAAATGATTGATCACCTAGCCTCCGGCAACAGAAACATAACAGATCTTTACTCAGTGGCATTCGTGCCTTTTATTAAAAAAGCAAAACCACTAAATGACATTAACAGTATCCGGCCAATTTCCATGACCCCATTGCTTATCAAGATAATTGAGTCAGTCATTAAAGATCAAATCCAAACTCAAATTCTTAGCCATATCTCATCAAACCAATATGGAAAAAAGGGATCATCAACCTCGCATGCTATGTCCAATGTAACTGCACTGTTCAATTACATCAGAGGACATCATAAATCAAAACCTATTGCTGTCCAGCTGGATGTTGCGGCAGCATTTGATTCAGTCCAGATAAACATCCTCCTGGATATTCTGTTGGAATGCAACATTTCAGCCAGGATTGTACAGATGGTCAGCAATCTGCTCAACAACAGAGAGATTTTTCTCTCTCTTGATGGCAAGATCACACCAGGCTTCAAGCCATACAAGTCGATCCCTCAAGGATCCCCGCTCAGTGCCATTTTCTTCACAGCATACATCAACCCTCTTCTGATGGATATAGAAAAAACCTCCCTGGAATTTTCCTTCCCTCTCTCAATAAAAACTTCAATGTATTTGCATATATAGATGACATCATGGTTGTGCTTCCCTCCATTAAATACCTTTCCCATCTCATGAACATATTAAACAGAAATACAGTGAAACTTGGCCTACAAATAAATTTTAACAAATCTTCCATCTGGAAGATAATGTCTGGTAAACAAATTAACTCTCCCTTTTCTGCAAAACCCCAAAGATACCTAGGTTTCCCAATCTACAAAACTCCAACTGCAATGGCAAGAGAGATTCAAGATGCAATCCTCCATTCAACTGAAGACATCACCACTTCACTCTCTAGAGTATACCTTTCATTATATGAAAAGGTTGGCCTCCTCAACATGATCATAATGCCAAAAATCTCATATTATCTTCCATTCGTTAAAATGTCTAAACAGTTTCAAAATAAAATTAACCGATTATGCACCAAACTTCTCTGGAGAGGAAGGACAGTTGCTATTAGCTTGCGAGGTATCCAACGACCATGCAGGTTCAATGGACTGTCATTCCACTCAATACAAGCAATCATTTTACAGAAAATCCACAACACTCTACATAATCTGATCCTCTCCTGTGGATACTCTAACATTATTAAAAAAATTACACCGACAGATCATCCTCCACCCTCTTCCAGTTCATGGATAGCATCCCTAATACAACACCTACAACTTTATAACCCGATAATACCCTTTAACCTTAACCAAAAAATCACCTTATGAGAAGCATACAATATAATCAACTATAATCAACAACCCATTAAAACCAGCCTAAAAGTAACCAACCAAAGACTCATTACACACTTCAAAAGATGAAGTCTGGAACCCAAATTCCTTGACTTCATCATTAAAATAAATCTTAATGCGCTACCCACAAATTGGTTTCTTTATCACCGAAAAGGTTGTACCAGCATTGACCCTATATGTGGTCTGTGTGCTCGTGAAGATGAAACCATAGACCATATTATACACCGGTGCCCAAGACTTAAAACTCCGAAAGATATAATTATAATCAATTCTAACATAAGACCTGATATGATTTTCTCACTTGAAAATGCCATTCATAATGGATTTTTTTTCAATAATAAGGCTTTCTACCTTTGTCCTTTATTTTATATGGATAGTGAGATGCAAAAGTCTCATGGAATTACCCCCGCCACAAATCATACCATTGTTTTATCAAACGCTCAAAAAAATCAAGAAACGTGACCAGCTCCTTGCCTCCAGTAAAGTCTTTGCTGACATCTGGTCTTTAATTGCTCTTTCCTTTTCCTGATTATCAATTTCCACCTACCCAGCATTATAGAATAGTCAATTATAAAAGAAAATATTCATGTTTATATTAAAAATGCTAATACCATTAAACAAGTTCTTAGAATCTCTTCACTATACCTAACCACATAAGAGTATAACAATTGTACTCTCATAACAAAATCTAGCCAGATGACAAATAGAACATTATATAATCATATTATTGTACAATTTATTCATTTATTTATCCTTTATTAGTATGTAATCACTATTTATTGTTAATAAAATTTTTATTGAAATGAA
>JAQFVV010007589.1:0-74133 GCA_028023455.1 Epiperipatus broadwayi | reverse complement strand
AAGCCAAAGATTGCAACTTTACCAAGATATGTGAGATTAATAATGCAAAAGGGTTTAAATAAATGTCATTAATCAGGAAAATATAACCTGTTCTGAAAGGAGACTGATAAATATTCAATTATAACTTCCAGATTCTGAAAGCAGTCTAATAAATAGTCATTTATAACTTCCAAATTTTATATAAAGTATATCTTTACTGTAACGATATATAAATATGCCGTTACATTAATTTAAATTAATAAAAACTAAGTTTGCAAATAAAAATACATTTATTAAAAATCTAAAAGCTAAAAAAAAAAATTAAAGAGTTGTTAAATGTATATATATTCACACAGATGCAAAACTTTAAATAAAAGTATTTGAACGTACCTTGGTAAAAAAAAATACAAGATTTAAAGATAAAATATTTTTGTAAATGGAAATGATTGTTTTATAAATTAATTGAAAAGCAAGATATCCCTTGGGGCTCTTGGATAATTAAAAAGTCTGATGAAAGATAGATAAAAAAATAAAGAAATTAGCTTGACCAATGGAAGCACCAAGCCTCTCGGATCTTAATGAAAATGATTGGAACAGTGACATTTTGGTTTTTGAATCTGGAGGATTACTATAAAAAGAAAAAGATTGAGTTCCAGACAGTTTCAGCTTTATTGTGTTTGAGAGGTGTGGTAGGATGCACATATCACACTCTCTATTTAAAAAAAATGAAAGGACTGTAATACTGGAATGGAACCAGCTAATGCCACCTCCAAAACATCAGATTGGTCTTCCAATGGAGACATCACGGGAATTAAAAACAGGAACCTGGACTCTTTTACTGTGAGCTATGAACTTTACAAATTAAGTAATTAAGAACTTTCGTCATTTTTTTTTTGAAGATTCAGCTAATCTAAATTTTAAAATGAACTCTTATTTGATTTTCAAATTGATAATTAATGTTTAAATTATATATATTTGAGTTTGCCAAAAAAAAATAATTTCCATTTTTTTAATTTCTATTAATATTTATTTGTATAAATTATTTAAATGCATGAAATTTAAGTTGGGTATGGATGTTGCATGGATTCGTTAGAGGTTAATTATGTTGTGGTTTGCATATTCGATTAGAATATATAAGTCATCGATGTCAATGCGGCATCTTATGATGAATGCCATTGGGTTTCTTGTATTCCCTCTGCAATTGACATTATCAACGACTTTGTATTTTGATTGGTTATGTTTATTTTGAAATGTTTTTGACTGTGGAATCTATGCAGATGAACTATACTCAACATTATAAAACAAATTTTATAAAATTCATCTGTGCAAATTTCAATAAATGTTAAATTTAAGTTGGGCATGGATGGCTATATAGATTTGTAAAGTTATATTAATTAATTAGGGAAGGGTAATCTTAGGTTATTTGTTTCGTGGGTAGATTGGATCAATGGATTGGATATATCGGTGTAATTAGTAGATGTAGTATGAGGTTTTCTATGTGCAGAATCGCTGTATATGCTGCACAACCCCTTTGCCTATGGATGGGGTTGTAAGTTGACAAAAAGAACCGCAGTCCCTTCCTATGGAGTTTTTATTTTATTGTTCTTCTTGCCATTCAGATGTAACATTCCTGTATTGGACAAGAGTCAATATCTTCTCTAACTATACTGTTCAGATGTATATTCCTGACAGTATAGTATATTATTTTCATGCTACATTGAATGCATCAATGTATCAGATAGATTGATGCTGGTTTGACTGTGAACTTTTGGCCTAAGGTTAAATAAGGGATAGAATATTTTCTTTTCAAATGCAAATCTATGTAGTTTATTCATACTCGACAATCTTAAAATAAATATAAAATTCATCTGTGTAGATGATTTAAATTTTAAAATAATAAGTTAAATTCAAAGAATATTAAAATCTAAGATAATAAATATTATTCCTCAAATTTTAAAATGATTATATATGTGCGTAAATAAATATTGTTTCTGTGTTAATTACTGGCAGTGACTTTTATTTTTATATATATATTTAAGATACAAATTAAACAAGTTATTTATTATTATCTCTGCATCTCTATGAGCTAGTGACAATGGGATAATGGTCTAAATATAAAGTAAAGTGGGATCTTAACAGTGCGTATCTGCCTACTTTATAAATTTTCTAGGTTCAAATGCCTAGATGGCGCCCTTGTAATGGAGATTACAGTAAGATTCGATCTTCAAATTTCTTTTGGATCTAAGACCATAAAAAAGACAATTACTCAGGGCTTTAATAGGTTTATAAATGTAGATGTTAGCAAACAAGTCTTAAACTATCAACAATCTCAACCTAGAGCCAAGGCAACCTCCTTTAACAACAATGATGGTTACATTTTTATCTATGGTCTGATATATTTATATAACTAAAGATTGCCATTGATTAATAATGCAAAAAAAGTTTAAACAAACTTCATTAATCAGACATATTTAATCAGTTCTGAAAGCAGGTTAATAAATAGTCAATTATAGCTTCCAGATTCTGAAAGAAGATTAATAAATAGTCATTTATAACCTCCAAATTCCATATAAAGTATACATTTACTAAGACAATATATTTATTAAGACAATAAAGCCAATTATTCATGGCTTTAATAAGTTTATAGATTTAGATGATAACAATCAACCAGTAAGCTATCAATAATCTCAATCTGTAGTCAAGGCAATCTCATTTAACAGTAAAGATGATATCCCCTTTATCTATGGTCTGATATATTTATATTAACACTAAAGATTACAACTTGATCAAAGAGTGTATGCAAAAATCAATTGTTTCATTACTGGTTACCATTTCTCATCATCATTTTTTCTGAGAATTATATACTTTCTAATATAATAAATCAGTATTATCAAACTAAAACAACTTGAACCTAATTTGCATAAATTTTCATATCTTTTATTCATTATCTATTGTTCTTTAAACATGTTGTTACTATTCAAATGACTAATATTTTCAGTTATTCTGATTAGTATCCATCTTTCACATCCATATAGAATCACAAAATCCATATAGACTGGAAAAATTGCAATCACTTTTAAAGGTACATTTCTAATTTAAAGATGTTTTACCTGATTTTTTGGCCAATTAATTTGCAGCATATCTTTTGATTGCTGAACTCTCTATCATTGCTGTATGAGATGAAAAGGTAAATCTGTTGATGATTTCTATATATGGTTGTCAATTTTAATTATAATTGGCATGAAAAATTTTAATAAATCTACCAGAAATTTTATTTTTAATTATATGCTTTTTATTAGAATACCAAAAGCATTTATAGTGGACCAGTTGTCTTTTTCGGTTTCCCTACAAAAACTAAATGACTCAAGTTGATGTTTGAGTTTAAATTAATGTACATTTATTGTTATAGTATAACAAATGAATATTATATGTAATGAAGCTGTACGCCTCAATTCTTATATACAAAGGGTACTCAAAAAACTGGAATCTTTCTCTGTAGGGAGAGCAAATATCTTTTTCTGCCATTAGATGCCTTTTGCAAAAACATTCCTGCATCAGATTTCCAGCTGTCATCATTATGTAAAATTGTGGTCCTACATAGCCAAAGTTTTTGCTAAGTGTGTCTTGATGATTTGACGATTTTTTGTAATGGCTGAAAAATTGGAACAACATAAAATTCTGTTTTCTCTTTAGATAAAATGTTAGGAAAAACAGGTGTAATGCTTTAAATAGCTTACAAGTAAGCTTTGATGGAGAAAACACAAGTTTATGAATAGAAATGTCAAATTCACCATATCCCAAAAAATTGTGGTGGGTAAAGTCCAGTATCGAAATGTGCTGATATTTTTGTTCATTCACAATTTATTTATAACAATCAAGCATTTTATTTATCAATTCTGAAACATTTGTGTGATGTAGTAAAACAAAACATCCCAATTTGGGGCAAAGTGGGGACTGTAATCTTCACCATGAATAAATGCCTCAATTTTTTGCAGATTTATGAGTGGTGAAAAAAAAAAGATGGAGGCATTTTTAGTTTGCAAGAGTTTTAGGACTACTTTAAAAAGTGCAAAATACATATTTTATGTAAACTTTCTGTAAAGTAATTGGGGTAAGAAATACAACACACACTCTATCTTCTTGGTGAGACTGAGGATTTATTTATAAATTTTATTATTGGTTCACTCATGCATAACTCATTCAATCTCATGAGGTACAGTCATAAAAGTGTCATTAGTTTATATATTGATAAAAAATTAGATAAGATAATAATGAACAGAAGTTGTATTTTTTGCCATGGACATCATAGGTTTTATAGTATTGGGAATTTTCCTCATTAGGAAATTTATTGTAATGGATAGTAATGGATACAATACCAGAGAATACAAGTAGATTCTATAGCCTAGAATATCTCATCAAGGAATATTATATGAGAGTTTACTGGTGAAGATCTTAATTATAAATGCCTAAACAGCTACTCTATTATTAATAGATATCTATAACTGCCTCTAGATTGCAGAATATTTTCTAGAAATATCAATTGACAGAGCAGATCACAGTAAACATATGCTAAACTTATCAAATAACAAACAAAATTTTTATCAGTAATTCAATATTATACAGAACATGTATCAATTGAAATTGCTCTTTTCCTGATGGCATTTATTGCATTTGACATCCGGCAGCCTTTAATTATTAACATAATTTTTTTATCAGTAATTCAGTATCATCTCTGAAGACTATTATTTAATACCTCTCTTGTTATTTCCTTCAATTAATTACACGTGTTAGCTAAGTTAATATGTGTGCATTTATTTTTTATTAATTTAAAATAACAGACAATATTAAAACTTAAAGTAACTTTAAATATTCACATTGCATAGGCTGTTACAAAATCAGACTTATATACTATGCATTTGCCCTCTATGCTGCATTAAAATTAAGACAACATAATAAACATCTTATAACCTAATCAAATTCACAAGGAGATACCTTTTAACCCAGAGCAAAAACAAAGCAATTCATGAGAACCTCAAATGGGGATAATATATATATTCACTAGAATAAAAACTACAAATATATATATATATATGATAAACAAAAATGCAAGTTAAAAAACTTGCTAATGCTTGTATTTATGTCCACAGATGGCGTCCTACCAAGACTGCCAATCAAAACAAACGCTTGATTGGCAGTCTTCGTAGGACGCCATCTGTGGACATATATATATATCAGGGAGGTAAATAATATATAGAATTCAAGTGCACAGATAAAATATCTATAGGATTGTTATATAAAATGTTACATACATATATGTATGAATCTTTAGTCTTAGATGCATAGGTGAAAGAAGACAAAATATCAAATTGCTCTGTTTTAGACACAATAAAATCAATTTACTTAACTATTTATATAATATGTGCACTTCACATTAGATACCCACCTTGATTTGCATTTTAAATGATTTTGAATAGCTTCTGAGAGATAACTTTTTAAAACAAAATTTGAACTATTTAAATGAACTAAATTTTTATTTTATTCTTTTTAAAAGTTTTATTTAGAAGAAAGATTGATTTAATTTAAACTAAAGTTAGATTATTAAAACAATTTGTTTCAAGGTTTTTAGGAGGAAAAAAAAAGAAACAAAACAATTCTTTTATTTCATCTTGCACATTTAAAAGCATGCCATGATATATATATATATATTATTAATCAATGTCTGTATTCCAATTATAATAAAATATATATAATTATTCAAAACAATACAATAATTAATACAGTAATACAATATTTTAAAAAACAAATATAATAGAAGTACTTTCAACTATCTATGTAGTCGTTATCAACTAGATTCAAATTGTATTAGAAAAAAACGGTTACAAATGTAAACAAAAAGTAATACATCATACATTAATTTTCCCACAATTCATTAATTTTTATATCGTCTTTATCCATCTGCTGCAATTTGTCCTAGGATTTTTTCGAATATTAAACTACATAAACAAGATAAACCTTTAAGATTAATGATTGACTTTGGTGGATCATTTTACTATGAAACTTGCAGATTTATAGAAACATTATTAAAAGATGTTCTTGGATTTGGAAAATATACTATTAGTTAATCGTTTGATTTTGTAAAGAAAATTCATAATATTAATATTAATAATAATGATAGTATTTGTACATTTGATATATGTGAGATGTATAGTTCAATAAATAGATTAAAATCTATAAAAATTATATTAGATGCTTTGATGTTAAAAAAAGTTGATGCTAAGAAAGTAAAATTTGTAAATGATGTATTATATTTTATTGATAAAAATATATATGCTATGTTTAATGAAAATTATTAAAAAATGGATAACAGATGGCCTATGGGACTTCCTTTAGTTTCACAAATATGTAGTTTTGTAGTATCAAGATATGAAGATATAATTCTTAATAATAATATATATTACCAAGGTATTAAAATTTATTACAGGTATGTTGATGATGTTTTTGTTTGTGGAAGTTTAGATATCATAAATATGTTATTCAATGAATTAAATAGTTTAGAAGGTTTAAAATGGAGTAAATCTTTTGAAGAAAAAATGTCAATTCAGTATTTAGATATTAAAGTTACTCATAATAAAAATAAATTAGATTATTGTATGGTAATAAAAGATATTGAAAAAAGAGGATATATTTATTGATATTCATAAATTATCCAGTTTAAAATCATTTTTATTTAGGAATAATAAATTATGTAAATATAGTTCTGATAATATAAGTAACATAAATGTATTTACTATGGATTTGTTAAATGTTGGATATGATCATAAATTAATTTATAATATTGTTACTAAGTTTAATAATAATAGAAATATTTTAAGTGCTATAGATATTGATAAAATAAAATATACTTGGATATCAATACTATTTATTTGTAATGAACAAGTGATATTTATAAAACAGATATATAAAAATCTATGTCGAGTTGCATTTTATACTACTCCTAATTTAAATAGATTAATAAATAATTCAAAAAATAGATGTGATATTTTAAATCAAAGTTGTGCAATATATAAATGGCTGTGTGTTTGTGGAAAGGCATATATTGGGGAATCTCATGTACATTGGAGAAAAGATCAAAGGAGCATTTGTTGTTATATAAACGAGTACAAAAATCAAGACAAGAGAATGTTAGAAATGATGATGTATCACCATCAGTATTTTTTGATCATAATGTAACATGTAAATATGGTTTTGATTTTGATTTTGATAAAGTTAAGATTTTATGTATTGAAAGAAATAATAATAAACGCAAAATTAAAGAAGCTATGTTAATAAAAAGTGAAAAGCAACATTTGATAAACAGACAGGCCACCAATATAAAAATTAATGAATTGTGGGAAAATTAATGTATGACGTATTACTTTTTGTTTACATTTGTAACCGTTTTTTCTAATACAATTTGAATCTAGTTGATAACGACTACATAGATAATTGAAAGTACTTCTATTATATTTGTTTTTTAAAATATTGTTTTACTGTATTAATTTTTGTATTGTTTTGAATAATTATATATATATATATATATATATATATATATATATATATATATATATATATATTTAATACTTACTATATATATATATATATATATATATAGTAAGTATTAAAACTAAGTACAAAAATAAATATATAAAAACATATAAATTATATTGTACATTGTCCCATATCTCTTAAATATTATTGGCTTGGTAACTAGAATTCTAAATGTTTATTAAATGATCATAAAATAAATAAAATGGTTACTTTATGTCCAATATATAGCTGAGAGAAGATTGTTTCTTTATAATGTACATCCATTTTTGAAAAGAGAGCAAATTGATTATTTACTAGTAAAGTATTTCCATCTATTGCTTTCAAATATTAGTCATAATCAGGTTTTACATTTCCAGGTAAAGTTGGTATGAAATTTTACTGTCAAAAATAATATGTGTATGACCAGAAATTTAATATACGTAAAGATAATTGGCATAGCAATGAATCTAATTCAACAGACTTTGGCATCCTATGCCCTGGGAATGAAGTTCTCCAATGGTAATCAGCAATTCATATTGGATCTTTCAACTGCCAGTTGAGATTTCTTCTAATTGATGTTGAGCAGATAAAGGCCATTGACAAAATTATTTTCTGAGTCTACTTATTTATATCATTATCAGCTTGCAAAACATATTTTTCTGTTATAATTAATCAACCCAGCAATTACTTTAATTAACCATGTTTACAAAATTCTTCAGATAAGTAAACAGTATATTAATAGATAACACTAGCTAGTGTAATCCCCACAAATATGTTGAAGAGACATTTTAAAATATTTCCAAAACATGAAACAAAGCTTAAAAGAAATCAGTTTTCCAAAAAATTTAATTAATAATAAAGTAAACTATAGGAGAAAAATTTTTTTAATTAGTATTTAATTAAACTTTGTTTCTAAGACATAATTTTTAAAACAAATATAGTTGAAATAAATTTAGTTTTCATCTTTTTAAAACTAAATTTAAAAATTGACTCCTTTTATTTTAAGCAGACACTTTTATTAATGTGTGTGTATGTATTAGTACCTCATATTTTAAAAAAAAATTGAATCTAATTTGTGAAACCTGAATTTTGATTTACAATTGTCAACTGTTATATTTTTAAATATAAATTATAAATTGAGATAGACAGCTATCTATTTCATTGCATATGAATTGAAAAATGTACATAAGATTTTAAAATGTTTTTCAAGAGAAGTAGAAATAAGAAAAGGTTTAAGACAGGGGTAAGATTTGCCCTTGTTTCAGCTGACCATTTTTAGCAGGAATTGTGAAAAATGATTAAGATCTTGATGAGGATAAAGTTAGCTATGAGAAAAAGGATTAATTGGTTCAGACTTATTGCTAATAATGGAGGTAAACATAAATACTGATTTAAATGAAATAAATATTGATTATAATACATGAGAGATAAAGAGAAATGCAATTATATAAAAAGTTCAAGAAAATAAAAGTATAAGCAAGATACTTAAAAGAGAAGTTAAAGAAACTTATAAAATATATTGCTTAAAGTCTTACTTTAATACAGCTAAAGTTCGGATGATTATTAAACAAAAAGAGAAAAGAAATGGGCTATAAAGATTGGTATAAATATTTATTGTCAAACACATCTAGATGATGCCTGATTAAAAGCTGTGCAAATAATTATCAATTAATTAATATTAATGCTAATGAAGCCAAAACAGGTAGTAGTAGTAAAGTTTTTTTTTTTTGGAAATATCAGTACATGGATTATTCAAATTATTATAAAAAAAACTTTTTAAATGCTAATAGAGGTAAGCACTTGTAGCTAAAACATCAAAAAACATAATTAAAGCATAGAATTCATATAGTTGCTCTTGGTAAAATTTCATTTTATTTAAACAGCTATATGACTACAAGTTTTTTAAAAAAAAAATAAAGGAGATGACTTGGTTTTGGATTTGGGTTGGAATATAATTTGGTATCATTTAATTTTGGAATTCTCAGATGTATCGATGAAAGGATAATTCCATTAAACTTATTATCCACAATGGTACCTGTGAACACTTAATTTTTACTTTAATTTCAATCCTAAATTCACAAAGTTTTATTAAAAACATTTATTATTGTTGGATTGTAGTATTATATCCATACTATTAAAAACATTTCTTTCTTCTCAGAGATTTTAATGTATATATTGGAAAAGGTTTTGTTCAAAAATTGGTGGGAAAATGATGTTGGTTGGTATTTTAAACTTAGACAGGATACTATTACTATATATATATATATATATATATATATATATATATATATATATATATATATATATATATATATATATATATATATATATATATATATATATATATATATATATACCATGCTTAAAATAATGACACATAAAAATTTCATTGTAATCAGGAATCAGAATGTAAAAGCAATACATTCAAAATGCAGATTTATGTCCACATCACAAAGTAATACATTTCAATTTGCATTATCCAAATCCAATTGTAATCATTTAAGAATTGATTTTTATTTTTTAAAGATATCTATTATTCAAATTAAATTTCTAAAAAAAAGCTATTAAATAACTTAATTCAAGAATCTGGTCCATTAGATAAAGGCTGATCTTCTGGAATTACATTGAAGGAATCACTTACTTTGTCCATGTAATGAGTACATATGAGTAAGAAAAAAAGGTGTTATATGAAAAATATTTATAATAGGGTTTAATAATCAGTAAATATATTAATCTTTAATTGAGTTTAAAGTTTATTTGTGCTGAAAATTAAATAATTTATAGGCTAATAAAAGTGTTTGGTGAGTAAATAATATTTAACATATTTATTCAAGATGATATTGTCTAAAATGGAAACACTCAAGGAATAATGCTATACACATAAATTGAATTTTAAATTTGTAATGGATAAATACTAAACTATAACAGTGAAGACATATGGGCAAGAATATGGATCAACTGATGAAAGTCATCTTTGTTAGAAATGCATTTGATGAACATTTACACTTTAAACTTTGAAATTCTGTTTATTTGTTTAGGGCAAATGTTGTAATAGATTTTTACCATTGTCCTATCAAATGAATTGTCTTCAAATTTTATGCACATAATAGAACTTAACCACAATGCAACATTTTTGAGTAGTTCATCTAGTTGTCAAATCTAACTATATTTGTATGTCACATTTTAAACTATCATGAAATTGATTTAATAAATATTCACTGATGTGTGGTATTTGGGGTATGTTTTTTAAATTAGGCTTTCATTGGATTTTATAAATAATTCACTGAAAAGCATTTATTGTTAATAAAATAGACAATATAAGCAATAACAGATAAAATCTTAATTTCTCTTGATTTTTTAGTTGAAACTTACTTGGTCGAGAGATCAGTGTGACTGCCTCACAAGCAGTTGTCCGGGTTGCGGGTTCACGTCCCGGCCGATGCTATGACACTTAAAAAAAAAAAAACTTGCTTTTTTTAAAAAGTATTACTTTCATAAATACAAAAATGTAAATGATTTTAATAAATAGGAATTTAATTTCAAATATTATAAAGATTAGTGGCTTTGTTTTGATTGAGAGTTTTTAAATTTGAATATAAATAGTTACATAAAATCAATTTCAAAATATCCCAGTATTAAAAAGTAAGAAAAAAATTTTTGGAGTTACAATTTTGATTATTGTTTGTAACTTGAAATAAAATTGTGGTATATACAGAAATTAATTAATTCAATTAGCAATTCCAAGCTACATATAACAACCAAAGTTGTGGGTGAAGGAAAAAGATTTTCTGTGCATTATAGAATATATCATCAGCAGCATTATTTTCAATCATTATCAAGCCACTGCAGAATGAAGAACTCTCCTATATTCTATGATTTCTAACCTCTCTTCTCTGCATTACCTAGTCTACTTCCTGATTTCTTCCATTATCTCACACATGGTATCTTTCTGGGTCTTTTACAATCTCTTGAAATTCAGTTTAAGATTTCAACTGTTTATCTTTCCTAAAAATATGTCCAGTACAAGATCACTTCAGTCTATTAATTGTTTTAATGATGTCAATAATACCTCTTTGCTCTCTCACCCATCTGTTTTATTTTCGATCCCTTTTTGTTACTCTTAATATGTATCTCTCCATACTTTGTTGAGTGGTTTGAAGTCTTTTTCTTGCTTTTTTGTTAAGTGTTCAAGTCTCAAACCCATAATTAAGAACTAGTGAATCACATTTATTAAAAACCTCCCTTTTCAAATGCATAGGCATATTTTTTTTTAATATTAAGCTATTTCTAACAAAACCATTCCAACCAAGTTTAATTCTATGATTAATTTCATCCGTTATGTTTTCATTATATATATATATTATTTCGTATGTTCTATTTGCTCCTGTTTTAAGAAGAAAAAAAAGAATTTTAAAGATTTATTACGTATTGATTTATTGAACACTACAATTTTCAATTTGGGATTTTAAGAATGTGATATTACTAAAATATAGAATAGTTTAAAGAGTGTATTGAGAATAGAAATAAATATATTTTTGGATTTATGATATCAAAAGAAAGAGTTTTGACAGGTTTTCTGATAAAAATAATATTATTAGTGTGATATGACTAAAAAAAAAAAACTGGTGACATTTTTTTTTGTTTTTCAAAATAATAAAATGAATGTTGAGAATCATGAGAAATATAGAGATTTAAAGGCAGAAGAAGTTGGACCACTAATATCAAGTACCTTAAATATAGATGGATTAACATGCAAAGAAGTAGTAGACATTTGCTGTTCATAATGATCCATTGAAATCTATTTTGGTGTAATGAAGATAATAACATATACAATAAATAAACACTGTTATAATTCTATTAAATCTATTGAGGGCATTCTCTTATGTAGTAGTAATGATACTTTGAATAGGTTATGATCATAGTTTGATACTCTTTTGAATAGTGATACAAAAATAAAGTTGCTGATTATTAAAAATACATCAATTCTATCAATTCATTTAAATTTGATCAAGGATATCCTGTTTAATAAATTAAAAAGTAGCCATTTATAGTCTCAAACAAAAAAAGTCTTCATTGAAATACCTGTAGAAGTTTTCAAACTTGGCAGTGATATGTCAGCTTTGTAATTACTGGGATTTTTCAGGAATATTTGGGCTAATAAAATTGGACACATGACCTTAAGGATGCTTAAATTATTGCAATTTATAAAAACATGGATAAAGCAAATTGCAGTAATTATTTTAGAATGTCAATATTATGCACTACAGCGAACATACATCAAAGTATTTTGTTGAATGGATAATTTCTAGTCATAGATGAATGGTTACTAGCAACTTAACTTGGTTCCAAAAGATAACAGAGCACTGCAGATTTGGTTTCAGTTGGTATTCAATTACAAAAACATGTCCCAAATAAAGAGGTGATTTATATATTGCGTTTCTTGATTTTCTCAAGGCATTTAATTCAGTTAATGGAACAAATTTATGGCATTGTTTGAATTTAACTGGCTGTCAAAATTAAATGTATTTGTATTATATAAATTCTACATGCTGCAAGAAGATAAAATGTTATTTATACAGGTAAAAAATCTAGAGATATGAAATGAAACTGATGGTCACCAAGGATGTATACTTGTTCCATTACTGTTTTTCACTTTTTTGAGAATACTTTTTTTAATAGTTTTATAAGTTGCTTCATCAAGATGCCATTAAAATTTGATGGAGTAGTTTTAAACTAAATGAAAGCAAAAATTAGAAGGCTAATATTTTTGGCTTCTCTGTTTTCAAGATGCTGATTATTGTACTGTTCTTGTTAATTCAAAAGATGATATACAGAATGCACTCAAAGTTTCAAATGCAATTTGTAATAGTTTTTTGTTTAAAAATTAATATGCAAAAAAACCCGTACCTTCTTAATCAGAGATGGAAAAAAATCTTCAGCAAGTTTTACTTTGGAGGTTATTAACCTTAGCAATTTAAATATCTTGATTAGACCTTAAAGCACAAATATGGGCTTAGATGTTGAGATCCAACTCAGCCTCCAATATGCTGTTCTTTTAATTAGTTAGAGTACTTGGTCATAATAATATAATTACTGCAACTATATTTAGTTTTATACATGTATAGAATTAAAGGCAGATGTTAAAAAGACTAAAATAATCTTCAATGGATTTTTTCAAAAGAAGAAAATAAAGATTGATTATGATGAGTTAAAAGAAGTTAAGAGCTACAAATATATTGGATAGATTATTACTACTGATGGAAATATAATGGATAAAATTAATCATAAAATTAAACTTTGTTGGAGTGCTTTTGATAGAAATAATTTAATATTAAAAGGAAATATGCCTATGTGTTTGAAAAAGGTTTTTAATAAATGTGTGTGTTACCTGTTGTTATTTACAAATCTGAAACTTGGACACCAAACAAAAGAGCAATACAGAGATTTCAGACCACTGAACGAAATGTATGTTAGGAGTAAGTGACATGAAGAGATTGAAAATGAAATACATGGATAAGAAAACAAATAGGTGTTACTGACATCATTAAAAGAATGAAGAGACTGAAGTGGAGTTGGGCTGGACATATTGCTAGCAGAAATAATAATAGATGGATAGTTGAAATCTTAAACTGGATTCCAAGAGATTGTAAAAGACAAAGAAGGGGACCACAAATGAGATGGATGAAATAAAGAAGTATACTGGAGTGATGTGGAGAAGATGGATTGAGCTTGGAAGGACCTCCATCCTGCAGTGGATCAATAATAGTTAAAAATGTTGATGATGATACAGACCTTTTATCTTATTCAATTTATCATAAAGAAATAAATATGGACTCTTAATTTATAAAACATAGGCATTTAAAAAATTTCATTTAAGGATTCTGAACAAAATTAAAAAAAAAAACATGTGGGCAACATTCTAAGACTAATGCATAGTTCTTCAGCTTGTTGGATGTGGTCCTATAATTTACTGTTGATTTTCATGCTATTAGACTTATGAAGTCACTAAAGATAATAGATTTATTTAAAAAGTATTTGATGGTATACTTGAACATGGCATTTATGGAAGAGGGAGACCTTGGTAATGTCATAAAGATGATCTCAAAGACAAACTACAATGAAAAACTACAAACAGACAAAATATTTAACATTTACTGCAGAAGAAAATAAATGATAAATTCACAAAATATCAAATAAACAGAATAAATAACAGCATGTGGTATATGTAAACGTTTGTAGGTGGTTTGGTTTGTGTATTATCTCAAATCTTATCTTTAATGTATTACAATTATTTCTTGACTTTGCATCTTTGATTTTTCTTTTAATCTGTGATAAAATGCTCATACTTGTTTATAATTGTCTGGTAATGATGATTTGACCAATAATGATGGAGAATAAAGCTTTTCTACACTAAAACAAACCATTTGAAAACTACAGATCCACATAACTAACAGAGATTCGAACTCAGACTTTCACATGACCCTCAGCTCTCCACGCCATCTCATATTGCTGACCCACCCGATCATACACATGTTCAAAAGATAAATAATCACCAATATACATATTTCATACTAAACCAGCAATCATCAGTTGGTCCAGATTTCTATCTCCACACATATATACAATCAGTGCTCAGCTTTCATCATCAGATTTAGTTTGAAGCCTGTCCATTAAAGTATGAAGATTAGCTATCTTAATATAGAGCTGAAGGTCGTGTGAAAGTCTGAGTTCGAATCCCTTATATATTACATTATATATGTGCAGGTGTGAGTAAGCATGTACAGTGTATTAATTTAACTAAGAGGATAATTTAATTACTTTTCTTAATCGGAGATCAATTCGCACATCTTTTCTCACCATCTAGTTACGTTTAATACTGAAAAAAAAAAAAACAGTTAAATACGCGCACATGCCAATTTGTAACAATACTGAAATTAGTTTAACCTTACATTCACCGAGTATCTTGCAACGATCGGTTTGTCGAACAAAGAAGTATTGTTGTTTTTCTCAGTTGATTAATATGAAGCAATTTAACTATTTATCAAATCAAACAAACAAAAAAATAAAGAAATTATAAAGATAAATAAACAAAAATTATATTTATTCTTTAACACAAATTGCAAACCTCATTTGCATACAATATCAGCGGAAAAAAAACTTTTGTTTTCATAATTTGATTTTAATTATTAGGATTTCTTCTTTTTCTTCGTATGTTTACAATATTTTAATTCTTATTACATATGCATTTCAGCTTGTATTTAATTTTACTTTCTTTTTTGCACTATTTTCTGGATAAGTGAAAATCTTGTTCATTTCAATTTTCATTCGCGTACAGCTATCTGCTTTGGTCAATCCCACAATTCTTAGAGTTTTAACTTCCAAAAGCTGCCCGCGGATAAACTTTTCTTGTCAGTATGCGTTTAAAACGTTTTCTGTTGCGATACTACCCGCCAGGTAAGTGAGATTTTAAATTTAATTTGCCCATTTTATCGTTTATGAGAAATTATTTTTCCTAATCAAGTTCCAATCTGTTTAATTCTGCCAAACCTTAAGGCCGCTGTCTTATTCGGAAGTGGAGAGCGTTTCTGTTGCTAGGTAGTTAGTAAACGATCGCCATAAACCACGCGTGGACTCAGCTGGTTTGGAATAATTTGTTAACCATTCAAATGAGACATTTTGATTTACTCAAACTAAATCGCTGCCTTTATTGATTAAATTTGTTTTTATTATGCTTTATTAATTTAAACTTTTATAAAAAAAGCATTAAACGTGGGTTTACTCAAGCGTTTCTAATTAAACAATTTCGATTGTAAACAAACGCGCCAGGAAAAATGTATTATATATACAAAACAAAACTGTTTTGAATTGAATTGCTTTCTATCAAAATTTTATTGCTAATTTGCATAACTAATGATTATTAAATTTTATAAGCTATAAAAATTATTATATGTATGTAATGTTATCCAATTTTTAATTATGTTGATTATTTTAATAATTTCGTGACAGCTTAAATGTACCAAACACGCGCACACACATTTCTTGTAACATTAAGAATAAATAAGTATTAGTCAGTTTTTCGGAAGAACATCTTGAAAATAAAACAAATGGATTTCATAATCTATTCGTGTGTAAGATCTTTTATAGTAAATTATCTATTTATGTTTTATGTGAACACTGAAATTGTTCTCTGCCTTTCCACATTGTATCTGCAATGACCAACATACTATAGTATTAAACATTTTTTTACAAGACAGCATATCGGGGGGGGGGGGCAAGATAATTTAGCCTATTTATCAGGCTGGAATTTTCCATTGAGTCAATTTTTGCTCCAAAGTAGAAGTAATGTATAATGGTCTGCGCTTTTTCCCCTCCAAGAACTAATATCGCCAATCATTGTCTAAGTAAGCGCATGATTTTTACAATTTCTGATCTGGTGTGAAATTTTGCGCATCCTTTGCCTTATAATTTGTTGGCTTAAATAAATTATAACATTTTAAGATGTATCATTAGAATTTTTGTTTTTAATTAATTTATGCAGTTATTTTACTTTGATATTTATTTTATACTCCTTTCCCATCCTTTTTTCTTTCCACGAAAAATAATTTAATTATTTCTTTAAATAGGCAAATAAAAAAAAAAATCTAATAATAATTACCATGTTTTGTTTTTATAAGTAATTAAAAAATTTGATTATCTTCAGTTGCGGGTAATGCGTTTTAAAGTTCTCCGGAAATTTGTACGGATAAATGTGGATTAAATAAGACATCCCTTAGATATTTATAATATATAGTTAATCTCTCCTGTTTCAATTCACCACTAATATTATTTCAATTGTATATTCTATTTGTAGCAATAATTGTTAATATTTTATTTTTTTAATTTGCAATACGAAAAGTTGGGGGTGCTTTCTGTTTTTCCCATATACAATTGATTTGGTAGTACGACTGTAAAAATTAATGATAACCTAAATTAAGCCCGCTATTGTTAAGCTATGGTCTATTGGTAGATATTAGGAATACGCGACATTTATTAAAGCAAAATTTTTAAATAAATACTTGATTATTATATGCTAGTTGGAAAAGCTACATTTAATGCAATTTGAACAGCTATTATATAAATTAAGTTCGAATAAATAATAAGTAATATTATATCAACTGAAATAGTGCCTGGAATAAATAATTTAATTTTATCAAATAAATATAGAGTTTAATTGTTTTCTTTAAAAACGTGCGGACTTTCTAAGGTTTGTGAAATATATAAATTTATAACTTTTGACTTACTCTGTATATATGTAAATAAGCTATGCTCAAATATATATATATGCACTTAAAAACATTTGACAATGTTTTTATTATTATATTGAACAGTAATAGTTTATACAAATGTATATTAATTAAAATAATTAATTCACATAATTTTATGCTCCGTATTATTGATGGCACCGGCGCTTCTTCATTAGACTTTAAGTTGATTCAGAATGATTAATAACCAATTTGAATTGGTATTACGATTAACTGATAAACCCTAGACCATGTCCTATAGCATTTAACTAAACGAGCAATCTTTGCGTAACTAATTAATTTATTATTATTTTTAATTATAAGCTTGTTATATTCAATTCCTCTCTACACTGTTAATTTTTGTTCTCTTATTTCTTATATTTTAATTAATAGGATAGTTTAAATGTGGTATGAGTGAATATCTCTAATTTTACATATATGTTAGCTATCTGTGATGTACGTGTGTATATAGATTAAAAAAATGAGAATTAGACAAGCATTGGTGGTTGAGAGGACAGCGACAGCTGCTTTACAAGCAGTCGTCCTGGGTTAGCGGGTTCGCTTCCCGGCTGATGCTATGACACATGAGGAAAAAAATGAGAAGAATTAGTAATATTGAAACATTACTATTATAGAGAAATTACTTTGAGTAGCATAAACTTTGACATACACGCACGCATGTATACATTCTACATAAGTCAATACCCAATGATTATCTGTAGTTTAAGTTCATGATATAGTAAGTTTGAAGCTCAAATAATAAAATTATAAGTGACTCTTGTATGGATTAATTGCTTATATTTTTGAATCCTGATAATTTTTAAAGATTATTGTACTCTTTTTATTATGAGCATAGAGATACTTGGTCCTCATGACATATGAAATATAGGTTATAGAAATGCTGTTAAAATGGATTGAAAGCTGAGGTGAGACAAATGAAACAACTATTCTTGTCATAGTGTGAATGCATACGTGATACATGGGTGTATGTGATCTTATTTTTTTTATTATATATATACATTTAGTTTTACCTTTTTGCATCCTTTTGGTCAGATATGGTACAAGCTGAAAATACTGTCTCCAGGTATAGTTGTAATGCTAAAATTAAAAAAATATGAAATAAAATATGTAATGATAAAATTTGTTCATTATAGGAAAGGGTCATTTGATTTTATGGAATGTTATCTACCATTTATGAACTAATAGAGTACATTTTCTTATAGATAAGGAATGAAGTTCAGTGTTAATATACAAGGAACACAGAGACCTTATACTTAGTTAATGATAACATTGTAACACTTATTGTACTATGTGGAATTCTTTTGTCTTTTAACTCTAGTATGAACCTCTTTTATGTGATTTTCCACATACTTTTGCTGAATTGCTATTAAACAAATGACATAGATCTTCACAATTTTTTGGTTTTCCTTATCAATGTGTCCTTGGATTTCTAATAAGAAAAATGGGATGGAGAAAATTGATAGTAGAATGGGAACATTTTCTAGTGGTTAGAATTCAATAAATATATTAAATTTTTTTATTAGTCTAGAGATTATTCACTTAATGAATAACATTTTTGTAATGTAATTTTTACTACACTAACCATAAAAATATGAGCAAAGAGTTGTGAAAAATAAGTGTGATCCCTGAGATGCACCTTTCATGCTGAACTAGCACTTATCAGTTGTTCCAAATCACAATCACTTGCACATATCTTTACTATTGTTCAATATATGTAGATTAAACATTAATACAGTCTAATTGTCAAGTGTCAAACTCACTGCCCTCACAATTATGACACCACTTGATGCAAGTATATTTTGTAGGAGTCATTATCTCTAGTTTAATAATGATTAATAGCAATTATTAATATGCTTCCATCAAGTGATTTGTTTCAAAGTTTGGCACTTTTTATACTGACCAATGATAAAGATATTTATAAGAGATTGTAATCTGGGCCAACTGATGAGTGCTGATTCAGGAATAAATGTGCATTTTGTGGATTATACATTTTTTGCCATATTTTTGGTCTTATTTATGATTATCTCTTCCCTGCCCTTACAAAGTGTTAAAAGCAGATGGACACCAGACTCTATCTTGGGTGAGAATAGTGTAGTGAAAATTACACTAAAGAAATATCTATAATATATATATATATATATGGTTTATATATGTTAATCTGATTGCTTTTGGATGAATTATCATGAAAAGTGTTACACATAGATACATATATCATGTTTATGTAATGTTTTACTGTCTTGACACTTTCTTCCTACTGTAAGTTTAATTAACTGTTAGTTATATTTTTAATTAATTTTGTACAATATCAGACTTTTCAGTGTTCAATAAATGATTTGTTGAAAATTATTATTTTTTATGTCTACAAAACACACTTTGATATGTTGCTTTTATGTTTATATAATACTGATGTTTTGTGCTTTAAAAGATATGCTTTCATGGAAATTAATGGTCTGCCTCTCATCTAATGCATTTTTAGTAATGAGAATACAATCATTAAAATAAGATTCAATTAACTACACTATTAATTACTAAAGTTCAGAAAAGCCCTTTGCTGTTCATATAAATAGTAATAACAATAAATGATTAATCTTCTCAGCATAGCATTAAGATAAAATAGGAGCTATTCTGCATTTTAGTGCCATCTGGTGTAAGTCTGGGTAATTAGTGATTACGAGATTTTTCATTTATAATGCACTTGCATAACATGTGAACAGAATAATGGAACTATTGGAACAACTTTTATTAATGCTATTAATATGAGACTCAGTTTACTGCATGAGTATTAATTCTTCTCCACATTATTAATGTTTCTCTTCTGGTAATTGTACTTATTTGAGGAAAAAAAACAGAATTAAAGTAATATTGATCTATTAATTAAAAAAAATTCTGAAGATATCAATACTTTCCAATAGATGGCAAAGTCAAAATTCTGTAGTCTGGCATCCATGTATCTGATTGATTAATTGTTTGTAATCTGGTTTTGAAAGTATTTGTGAGATTATTTTAAGATTTTTGGAATAACAGATAAAATCATGTATTGCATTATATTTAAAAATTCGTGATCATTTTTAGAAAATAATTGTATAATAATTATTTAAAACAAAAATATACATGATTATACTTTTATTTTATACATATATGTTCTATTTTTTTAAAAAATAGAAGTTAAATTTGAGCATAACAATAGCAAAAAAAACACAACTGGTAAAATTACTGCACATTGTAAAACTGATTGCTAATACATTTACATACATTGCACTAGGATCCTTTGAAACATTCTAAAAATTATAAATACAATTTTGGTTTTAAAAGTAGAATTTTATAGATTTATGATTCATTTTTATTCATTCCCATTTTAAAAATAAATTTCAGTCATGAAGATTCCATTGATTTTCTGAACTTGCTCACTTTGCAGTGTTCCTATACATCAAATGTTGAAAAAGTTCTTTGTTCTCACTATGGACTCTGTTTATTATTATTTCTTTTAGTATATGTGAAGTTCAAATATGACTTTTTAAAATCATTTTCATCTGCAAACTTATATTTTTAACAAATGAAGTACAATTTATTGAATTATAATATAAAATAAAAGTAAAATATTAAGATTCAGTCTTGCATTGGTGGTCGAGAGGTCAGCGCGACTGCCTTGCACTAGAAGACAGTTGCCCGGGTTGCGGGTTTGTGTCCTGGCCGATGCTATGACACTTAAAAAAAAATTAAGATTCAATGTTGAATTTTGACAAAAGTTGCCACTAGGGTTAAAATGGAAAATATCAATTTATCAGAGTGTTAACATTTACCCATTCTAATTTTCTTATTAGTCAGATTAAATTAAACATTAATTGTTCTTGTTCATCAGATTGAGTAAAGCTGAATTGTTTTTATTTATCAATTAGTTTTTATGTATAAAAATAAAAATAACCAGAATTGTTTTACTTTAATGTTTAAAAATTGAATTAGTTCACCTTCAAATTGTTCAAATCTAATGAAAAATAAATTCAAATGATAAAAAAATGAAGGAAAATTGCTGCAGTAAAACACAGGGATTATTTTTCAAACAATTACAGCACATAGTTGTTTATTGATTTCTTTTCACTTAGAAATAGAATCAATCACTGATTATTCATGTCTGTTGTATTTACCTCTTTTAAAATCAAAGATTTATTAATAAAAAATTAATTCTCACTACATTATTACCCAAAATATTATGAAAAATAATTAAAAAAATTGAAAATAACTATGAAAAGTAAATGTTTTCCTTCATTGATACCGAAGGTCATGGATTTATAAACAATGATCAAATATTATTCTTTTCTCTTCATGATTCTTCTTTGAAAAATTAAATATTTTTCAATAAAAGTCTATATTTAATTACAGTATTAGTTAATATGCTATTTTCCATAATTATTTACATGTATAATTAATTTTTTAAACTTTTTGTGTAATGTCAAAATTGACAGCACCATATAAGGTAAAAGAGGAAAGAAATTCAGCTCATTGTAATACCATGCATAGCAACTGAAATTCAAGGTTTTCACTAAAATACTGTTATCTGCATTTTTCTCCAAAAAATGAAAAAATATATATATTAAGCTCACATTTTAGGACAAAATCAGCATAAAATAAAAAAAAAATATGACCAAAATTTCCCATCAGATAGTGCAAAATGTAAACTTACAGGTTTATTTCATAGTGAATAGATTAAATGAAATAAGTAGAAAAGAAAGAAGCCACATCTAGGGAATTAATGGGATAGTTAGAAATATGAAGTAGATAAGCCAATTGATGCATATAAAAATCTGGAGGGAAGGAAGGTTTAATTTGGTTAACACCATTTTTGGACATATAGCTTGCATATAAAAATTTCTAATTTGTAAAGAGAAGCCATATTCCATCACACCACAATACATGAATCAATTTAGAGCAAAGGTTTAATGAATCACTCTATTATACTTATTTCTACAATCATTTCATTATTTAAGTGTAATTTTTTGCTTCTTAAAATATATTATATAAATTGACAGCAACATTTATCTCTATATCAATCTACTTTTGAAACATTAGCAGCAGAAACTGCATAGCAATACCAAACAATTCACCTCATCAATTGATTATTAATAGATAGTGCTCAGGGTTGGATTGAGATGGATTACTGATATGAAACTTAAGCCAGAGAAGTCATATATTAATTTGTTTTGGGATATGTAAAAATTATTTCTACTGATGACAGTCCATTTTTAAATGCCTTTTTATAGATATAAAATCTGCTTATGGTGCATTTGTTTATTTGGGTTAAATTTTGCAACCGTTTTTAACATAGATTGACTTCAAATTTTATATACATATTAGATATTAGTAGCACTGTGGTACAAGTATGCTATAGTTTCAAGATTTTTTAACACTTGTCAAGTCTAGTAATATATTAGTGGGCCAAATTTTAAAACACATGAATAGTGATTCCATAAGTTTCCAGTGATTTGCAATAGATGATGCATATTTCTTAAAAATACATTTTCATTGAATTTCATGATCAGTTCATTAAAAAGCATCTACACTTTATTAAAACAGAAACAAAAAAAAATGAAATCGTAATTTCTCTTTAGTGCTTAATTGAAACTTGGGATTTTTTAAAAAAATGTTGTCTTCATAAACACAAAAATCCTGTACATGTTACTTTGATTTCAAATACTGGATATAATGTGTCATTGCTTACATACTCCATCTTTAAAACTTAAATATAAATAGTTCTAAGAAAGTCAGCTGCAACATATTCCAAAACCCAAAAGTAAAAAATGTAATAGTTATGAAATACTTAACAAAATGAGTCATGCACTAAAAATCCAAAAATATTTTTTTCTTCAATCATAATTTTGATTATTATACTTAATTATTAAAAAAAATACTAATGGTTTTATTGCTTGTGAAATCTTAAGAAGTTCTGTGAATGCAAAAACTAGTAATTGAATTAATTTATTAATGCCCTGTATATTTCAAATTACAGATAACAATCAAAATTAATATTGAAAAATAACTTTTTTTTGGTTTTAATGTATTACTCATCAAATTGAATAAAAGTGCTTTTTATAAAATGTTTTTATATCTATTATTAATTGTGCTACAATGGTAAAAAGGCCACACTATTGATTAAACAAATACCACAATCCTTTTTTTTTCTTTAATTAAAAGATTTATTATATATCCAGAGCTAAATAGAACAGATTTATTTTAACAATTTGGAAGGACATGAATCTTCCACTATTGGATGGAGAGATTACATTTACATGCACTCAGCATCAATTTCCATCATCTTAGAAAAATTTAACTTTATTTAAATATTCCAAATACATTCAACTGTTAGTAATAGCACACCAAACAAGTTAGTATATGCACAACATTTCGAGAGATATTATTCTTCCCTCTTCTTCGGGTGTTTCTGGCCTGACTACTGACAGTACTAGCATGGGATTCAAACCTGGATCCTTACATTCTTGAGTATTGAATTTTAAGGTAATGCTTTAATCAACTGATCCATCCTGCCAAAGGCAACAGCCAGTGGAAATTTCATATACTTATCTATAAGGTTCCTTTTGATTTCTGCACTTTTCCATAAGATTAGAGTTGATTAGTGGTTTCCATACATTATGTATAGTCACACTAGGTTGGCTGGGATTTTTTGCCATTGTTATGTGAGCAATGTCTTTAAATTTTCTTCTTTGTATCTTTTATTCTCTATCCAACATTTTTGTGTTTTCCCAATTGAACATATTGAAGCAATGGATCTGAAGTCCAATCCATGCTTCACAGCCTCTTATAAACTTAATTAGTATTGTAGGCCTGAATTAAGTTTATAGTCTAATATCAGCAGGGTTTTGCATTAAAGCTAAAATTAATTATGTTTATTAAATTTGTATTTGCATTTAACTATTTCATTTTAAATAAATTCCATTTCAAGATTAAATTTCTGTTAATAAAAATTACTTGTAAAACCTATTAGTCAAACATATATATATATATATATACACGTCAAGCGTATATATATGAGTTAATGCAAAATTCTGCTGAAATAAAATGCTTATTTTATTAAAAGAAATAAGAATGTATTTTCCTTTTTAAATCTTGTTAAAATATGGCGTATGATTTTATTTTGAGATAAGCTGCCAACATTTTCTAAAGGAATGCATATTTTAATTAATTAGTTAGCCCATTCAAGGCAAATTAAAGATGGCCTTCTCTTTCTTTTTTAATTAATAAAATTCAAACTTTAAAGAAGGAAATTTAGAATAAAAAAGTAAAGGTTATTTTTAGAAAATGTTACCTTGAAAGAAAGAAGTGGGGGGAGGCTTATCAAGATCTAAGATCATACAAACAATAGAAGGTAGCTTACAAAAAAGGTATAAATAGGAGTGAGAACAAAAGACTTGGCATTCAGATTTTCCTTTTGGAGATGGCTTTTCAGATTTTCCTTTTGAAGATTGCATTCAGATTTCTCTGGAGGCTTTTTCTTGTGCTGGCTGAGATTTCTCTGTAGAGAATTCATTCAGATTTTTCCTGTGCTTTGAACCTCCCAGATTTTGCTTCTCATTTCCATTTTGCTCAAAAAAAGTTATTCAACTGTCGTCTTCGAAATCACAGAGAGGTTTGAACATGCTACAAGCTAAAAATCATATGAATTTGATGGATTCTACCATGCTAGGTGGTTAGGCGAAGCTTTGCCTGCCATCGAGGCCCTAAATACAATCAAAATGCCATAGTATCCACCCCATAGTAATCTGAACTCTGTGCCATGTCTGTAGGACTTTTCGTAAAAGCATGCTATGTATTTCCATTTTTCCTTGTCTGGACAAATACCTATCGATGGATGGATCAAGCCATGAATGCCGTGGGAACAATACCAAGGAACCAGAATGGTAATAGTATCTCTCCTCATGGACTATTTACTATTCCACCTTTTTTGTTCATTCCTTTTTAATTGCTTTATTGAATTATATTTCTGAAATGTTGTATTTAAATATATTCATTATGTAACCATTTTTATTAGACTAATCTTATATATATTGCATGATCATCTATCTATATATTTAACCCTTTTTCCTTCGCTATTCTTCATTACTAACATATATAAATATTTTGTATTCCATTGCGGTTAAGTTTAAAAGTTTATTTTTCATTTAAAATATCGTCCTAATTCCAATTATGTGTTGTAAAATAACTATGAGTAAGTTTCCTTTGTTTGCCAACTTGATCTCCTTGATAACACCTCTTTTGTCCACCATTAGTCTCATTACGTATATCTGATTTAGCTATATACATCTTAAATAATTGTAAACTGTTTTTAGTGCAAAGCAATTAGAAATGCTTTGTGAAAGATTTTTTTTATTGTACTTTATTGAGGAGATTTGAGTTGACAATTTTATTAAAATTGGGAAGAAAGGACTTAGACTGCAAAAATATTATATAATTTAATCTGTTTTTATTGTCTAATTAGTTTTTCATTAATTCAGGGGAATAGTGGAGGCCATTAAATCATTATTAATATTTTAAAGTCATTAATTAAATATCTTTATTTAACTAAAAAGCTAGAGTTTGCTAATTTTATTTAAATGCTTTATGTTACTTTTCCAATGATCCAGGCACGCAAAACATATTTCATAGTACTTTTATGCACATTTCACTATTTAGTCCCGTAAGTATCCTCGTCCATGTCTCTCTCTTATGCTAAGCCTGGGCCCGGTGAGAAAGTAATCTATGTGTGTCTCAGATAATGTTGTTGGTTCATAGTTAGTCTCGAGAATAGGCAAATAGGGCAGAGGTCATAGTATTCTTGATTTAATATCTCGTGTATGGGTGGCCTCGAGGTACTTTCACCTAGTATTCAAACTGGGTTAAACCAACATACATCATCTGACTGTCACAATATGTTCATTGACACATACATGGTCTGTTACCTTAGACATATCTGTTTAGTCTCTTCTAATCATCAGTTTGCATTCTTGCAATCATTTTTCAATGGGACAATTGGTCTCACCAATATGTCTTCTTCCACATTCACATGGCATTTCATAGATGCAGTTTTTTCTTTTCAGCATTTCAAGTTTAGGCTTTGTAGATGATAGAATTTCTACTAGTGTGGAATGGCTCTGGAAAGCTCAACATCAGACCAACATTCCAGAACCATACCACATTAGCTGAAAAGAAAAAAAATGCATCTATGAAATACCATGTGAATATGGAAGAACATATATTGGTGGAGAACAGTCATCCCATTGAAAGCACTTGCAAATACACAAACTGATGATTAGAAGAGACAAAACAGGTATGACTAAAGTAGCAGATCATGTATGCACCAATGAACATATGTTCAATTGGGAAAACACAAAAATATTGTATAGAGAAGAAAAGATACAAAGAAGAAAATTTAAAGAAGCTACTCACAGGACAATGGCAAAAAATCTCATAAGCCAACCTAGTGTGACTATACTTAATGCATGTAAATCACTAATCAAATTTTCTCATAGGAAAAAATGGAGCAATCTGGAGGAAGCTCATAGATAAGTACATGAAATTTCTACTGACTGTTGCCTTTGGCAGGATGAGTCAGTTGGTCAGAGAAATACCTTAAAATTTAATACTCAAAAATCTAAAGGTCCAGGTTCGAATCCCATGCTAGTACTGACACTGATCAGGTCAGAAACACCAGAAAAAGAAAGGGAAATAATATCTCTCAAAATGTTGTGCACACCCTAACCTGTTTGATGTGCTATTATGAACAGTTGAAAGTATTTGGAATATTTAAATAAAGTTGAATTTTTGTAAAGACATTCAATACTCATATTAGATAATTAAAATAGTCCAATATAAAAATACAATCAAAACACCATCATCACAAACCTTCAGGAAACCACTGTCAATAAGTGTTTTAAATGCTTAAGTGAATCACTTATGCTTAGATTTTATTTTTATATAAAGTAAATTTGCACAAATAATTTGTCAATTGAAATATTAGGCTCATAATATGATCAAGTTCTGATTTAAATATTGTCAATAGGTGCTACTTTTATATAAAAAGAAGCTATAAGCATAACTTATCCCTTATGCTTTTAAACTTGTATTGATGGGTAAGTGCATGTATGTGTAATATATCAATTCAATAGTGCTTTTATGAAGGTTCATTTTCTTCCACAAAATTTATATATATGATGTAACACTAGTGAGATATATGTTCTAAAACACACTCTTATATATATATATATTGTGCCGGATGAAAGATTTTTGTTTCGTATATCCTGACCATGAGGGCACCACTAGTCCGAAAATCAGAACTAGACATTTATTTTAAGGGTGGGCAGGATATACGAACATGAATGTGCCAGACTAAACCCAGGGAGAGCAAAAGCTAATGAATGTGGTTCAGACAATTGAGAAAACACTGAGACAAACGTCAGCCAAAATACTTATAAGAACTTTTTAAATTTATTAAACATAATAACAAAATAAACATGGAACTTGATACATTTACTTAGCAGATCTTAACATTGAGTGTATGCGAGCAGAACTACGTTAAATACCCAGGCAGACAAGTTCATTTCTTATCTATAACACAATAATGGCTTATATCTTCTTGCTAGCGGTTCCCCCAACCAATTCCCTTTTCCCTATAGAGATTTAGTAAGATGGATGTTTGTGGAGAATAACGGGACAGTGCAGACGAGCTTTTCTTAGTCCAGAAAAGAAATGTTGGAACCAAGAATGTCATAATTCTGCAAAACGCTCATGGACAAGTACATTGAAATGAGCCAAGGTTAGTCTCACACAAGAAAGAAACATGAATTACGCAATCTGAATTATAGCAAATAAATCTCTACCAAAAATAAATAAATCATATATCCTAGAAATCGCTAGCCAAAACCAAGTTTGATTCAGTTTAACGCCGAAGCAAACAAACAAACAAAAATAAAAGAAAACTACTAAGGTCGGTCTGAGCATTTAACAAGGGTTAATCATAAAACTGAGAAATTATTAAGCATATAAAATATCACTCGCCCTACACTCTCGAACAAGCAACATTTTAAGATTGAAAATCTTGCTACTAAGATTGTAATGTAAAATAAACAAAAATACATTAATATTTAAATTGATAAATTACACATCGTAAATATAATTTCTTTTTAAGATTAAGCTGAGATTTGTGAGAGACTTAATTAGAGATTTAGCCCTGATTTTGATATGGAAAGGTAAGTTACCTCGAGATAATATTAATTTCTGTTGTTCACACAAAGCTCGGTTTATAGAGTCCTTCTACAACGGATGTCATTTACTACAGGTTCAGAAGTCTGGAGGCATTATCGGGATCCACTCTGGACTTGACAGTTAGGTCATGATGGAAGTCACAATTTGGAGCTCCGGAGGTTCATCTTTGGAAAGGCTCAGCCCATCATGTTGTGGAGATTCTTCATGGCGTATATTACAGGCATGGCATCTGAATGACTGCTATTATCGCGGCAAATAGAGTTATTGTCGGTCAATGGAAATTCAACTTGGTGATTCCCGTGGCACCAATATCAAAAAAAAAATTTAGTCACTTTCACAATGCAACAGTTCAATAACAGCTAAAATCTGGATCGATCCTCAATAAGAAGCTGAGCAATAAAAACTGAATGAACAGAATAGTCTCTTTGAATCCTCCTCTCTAATCAAACAAAAAAAATAAATTACCCAGCTATTTATGTCCTTCCTTATCTCCTGCGCAATCTTAATTAGAAAAACAATATCTTACAGGGCTTAATCTTACAAAAATGATTATTATTTTTTTTATAAAAAAAAATACAAAACTAAATCTCAGCTTTAAAATACATCAACATTAAACTTTTTTTTTAGTTTAAATAAAATACATATAAGAGCACTAATTAAACTTTGTTTGCTTTTAATTATTTTAAAAGAAAACAAGCGTCATAAAAAAAATATTTTATACTAAAATCAACTTAGAATTAAAAATATAAGATTTCAAAATAAATAAGTATGTGTGTTATTGCACATATAAAACTTGGTTTTTTTTTTTTTTAAATTTACATGATAGAACCCTTGAATCGGATAAAGTATCCAGTTCAATATATATATATATATGCGATACATATTTTATAATTTGAAAATAAATAAATTATTAAGAAAAATGAGAATAGTTAAATATATATAAGAAGTAGATTTTTAAAACATAACTTTGTAAAAATAAAAGATTGCAAAATATTTTTCATTTAGAATAGAATAAAACTATTTATTAAAAGAGGGATGGAAAAAAAATAAGGAGAAATAGTGATTTAAAACTCACTCTCTTTTTTTCTAAGTTAAAAGAAATTAAGAGAATAAATGTCTAAAAATAAATCAAAGTAAAAGATTAGAATAAAAATTAATTAGTAAAGAAAACTTTTGGAATGCAATTAAGTTTGAAAGATCCCTGGCTGATAAAATCCTAGATGAATCTAATAAAGATTAGATGAAATAAATGTAAACTTTTATTAAATCAAATTTATGACAGTTATATATTAGAGCTGCAACATAGAGGAGATGATAGGTCTTTTCATATTTGCAATAAATATTTAATTTGCAATCACATGAAACAAACCTTGTGATGTGTTATCTGATATAGTATCAAAATGTGTGTTTTTTTTAAAAAAAATTCAATCTCATATCGAAATGTGTTTTAGTTTTGTGATATTTTTTGACAGGCTCAGTTAATGTCCAGATTTCATTCTGACAATAGCTTTTATTGTTTTAATTCAAGGTTAGTTATTGTCCTGATTTCATTTTTATTCCATAGTTTTACTTCAAGATCTCAATTGCATTTTTGTTTGATTCATTTAATTTTAAGTTAGTATACATAGTTTTTTTCTTTCTTTTGATTTTATTTACATTATCATTAGAATTAATGATGGGACAGCAGCAACTCTGATCAAAGCTATCAAACAAAATGTATAAGAGGGTTCCACCATATATTCAGATTGTTGAAAGACTTATAAAAGTGATGAATTGAGAAATGCCAGTTATGATCATTTTCACGTGAACTATAAATATAATTTAGTGAATCTGGAAACTGGCATTCACACACAAAACATTGAAAGATTTTGAGGTTCAGCAAAATTGTGTAATAAGCACCAGCAAAAAACATCATGGCAACACCTGGATTCATATTTGGCTGAATTTATGTGGCAGAGTCTTTCTAAAGATGATGATGTGTTAATTTCCATACTGAACAAAATAAAAAAAAATCTCCACCAGAATAAACAATTAATAAAAGTGTTCCAATTTTACCATATTTCTTTATTTTATGATTATTTTCTTTTTCTTATTTTTAAAAAAATACATTTACTTATTACCATTTGGAGGGGGGGGGTCTCATTTAGACAAGATACTGCACAAACACATGTTCATTTTGGGAGGAAAAATTTTATTTTAAGTCTCCATGTTGGCACAAAAAAATGGTCCATTTAAAATAAAGTAGAACACACAAATTCATTATTTCATCATGCCAATTCCTCTTATATATTGTATGGTAAGTAATGAATATGTATATTCTCCACTTTTTTGATGATATTTTAGACAATTTTTGTAATTTAGTGTTTATTTTGTCCTCATTTAAATTAACATTTGGGAATTGCTTAATGATATGTCATTGATTACATATATTTTGTATGGCAAATTAATATTTTTACTGTTGTTAAAAATGTACTTTTAATGGTTTTATTTTTTTTTTTTTGGTCAAATTCATATTTTTAGTATAGCATAATTTACTTTTTATGATTGAGTTTTTTGATTGCACAATCACATATTAAGTAGATGTCCATTTTGGGGAGGGAGAAGATTTTATAGTTTTTTGATAATATTTTAAACTACTTTTTATAATTTAGTGATTGTTTCATCTGTATTTAAAATAACATTTGGAAATTGCATAATTTACTTTTTTAGATAATTTTTTTTAAAATTCATATTTTTAGTATTATTAGAAATTAATATTCAACATCATATTTTCATATATAAGGCAAATACCCTATGTGTATATGTTTGGGTTTTGGGGTAATATTTTACAGTACTTTTGTAATTTACTAATTGTTTTAGTATTAGATCTGCATCACATATTAGACCTGCAGTGTCTTTTTACATACATATTCAGGAGGCTCATAATTTTATAAATCTGGCAAAAAATGTGTACACATGGTCCATTTTGATGACTTTATCAATTTTTAAGTTTGTAGAAGATCCAGGTGTACATGTTATTTTGGTCAGACAAAAGATTAGTATGTTGTCAGTGGATTAATACAGATGTGAAAAAGTGGTTCAGGTCTAATACATGTTGCAGGTCTAATATGCAAATACCAAATTAAGTTATGATAAAATCTAAAACTATGATGAGGAAATAAACAATGGGAGAGTTAGATATAAAAGTGTGACTTAGCTATTGTTATATTCAGTCCTTTATTAATATTCAGATTTGGATTCATTCAGATATTTGGACATTTAGTTATCCAGAGATTTAAAAATTTAAATGCAGTATAGAGCCAATGTTTACTGTTATGGATGATATCATTGCAGAAGCCACAAAAACAGAAACATGCATTGCTAGAAAACTATAGAAGAGTTCAACTGGGCTTTATGTCCTGAGTCCTCAGCTACATCAACTATCCTCACCTAGAACCAATGCCTAAATTATGAAATAGAGAATGCTGCATGTTCTTTCTCTTTCATTGTTCATCCAAAGAATGGAAGGAAAAGAATGAAGTCATCAATGGAGAGCAAAATGCCAACCAGTTGGAAAATGCAATACCAATAAAAACTAAACTGATAGAATTGTGTCATCTTAATATCACAAAAAACCTAGGTAAATATATTATCAATAATAACTGTTTAGACACTTTATTTTTAAATGAAATGAACTTTGACAAGGCCGCTCATAAAATTTAGCCTTTAATGTACTTGATTATATGTTTTTTATATAAAAATTTACAATATTATACTATATTAAATATGTGTGTGTGAATAAATATTAAATATTTGTTTAAAATGTTGGGTGATGTATTGTCTCTCTCTCTAATTTAACCATGTCACCAGTAATTTGAAGAATAAACATTATTTGTATGTGTTAAGTAAAATGTGCTGGACCTCCTGATAAAGAGTAGAAATTAGCTTGTGTTATTTCAAATGCTGGATTTGGTGCGTGTTGTTGAAGTATACCAGCTATATATCTAACATATGGTCAGCTAGCACTTGAGAATTTGATCTCAAAACAAATAAAATGCTTTGGATAGCAAATTTTGTTCCAGCAGTTGAGGGATGCTATAGCTAGGAAATATGGTCAAGCTATGCATTTGTATAGCCTTGATTTGGCCATAGGTATCATTAATGGTTAATTTATCAATGGTATTCTACCCCTCTGCTTGAAGTTTCAATCCATTTCCACAGGTATTAAAAAATTTTTAAATATTTAAAATAAAAGGTAATTAATAATTTTTTTTTTTAAAAAATAAAAAAAAAATTTATATATATATATATATATATATATATATATATATATATATATATATATATATATATATATATATATATATATAATATATCAAGGAAATAACAGTATTAAACTAATAATGAAGTAAAGCAAACAGGTGAATCCAGTTCACACGCACACACACACACACACATATATATATATATATATATATATATATATCACTAAATTATTTATTTACATATATTCAAACTAAGTCATCAATAATTTAAAATGAGAAACTTTCTTTATCCTATGATATAAAAATTAAATTTCTATATATAAATTGTCAATTAAAATATCAGACACATAATAAGACTAAATCCTGATTTAATCATAGTCAATATGTGTTGATTATATAAGAATAGGCTCTAAGCATAAGTGATTGTGCTTTTAAAACCCTTATTGATGGGTGAGTGTATGTAAATATAATTAATCAATCCTATACTGCATGTGTGAAGATTCATTTTCTTCCACAATATTTGCATACATATATAAATTGTTACATTATTTATTTAACAATTTTGCTAATTTGATATTTTGTTTTTATCAGAAAAAATTAAATAAAAAATAAGATAAAAGTAAAACATATATATAAAGTTAAAAAAATATATAAATGAGCCAAATAAAGGCTGAGGCCATGATTAAAAAAATAAAACAGGTAAGGATAAAGCAATTAGTTGGATATATTTGATTATCTTATATAAGCTGGCTATTTTGATACCAATTTCTTTCAACATGTGGAAATTGATTTGCCAGCATGTTTTAATCCTTTATTTGTTAGTATTTTCTTTTTGAGAATTCCCAGTGAAAAGTTGAATTAAGTTTACACTTTTTTATTTGTAATTCTATGTTTTTATCTTTTCTTATGCAATTGTAATTCAGATTTAAATGCTTAGAAGCACAGACTAAGAAATGCTTCAAAATGAAATTTGTATATATAATGAGAAATAAAATCAATCTACAATGAACTTCTTACACTCTTAATATATTATTCTGAGCATACTTTCAATATCTTTATAATGATATCATGAACCTAGAAATACAGCCACAATGTGTGGGTAAATAATATGATGTAAAGATTATGGAAATAATATGTAAATAAGTTGGTTTACATGACCCATTTTTAGAGAAAATGAAGCAGGATAAATTTTTGTTTATGGTATTAGTATCATTGTCAATTTAACAGACATCTTTTATCTTATGATTTGCATCATTCTGTTCTAAACATACTTTACTCACTGATGTAGGTTCAACATTTTCATTTGAACACATTTATCTTGATTGTTATATTCAGAAATTTTGAATTACCTGTTAGATGTATATATTTACAATAAATATAATTCATGAATATAATATTTCAACTTTGCAAATATGGGGGGAAATATTAAAGTGAAATATATACTAAGATTTATAAAGGACAATAACTTTTGCTTATTCGATGGTTAACACATTACTGGAAAAAATATTAAACTAAAAAAAATCAGAATTATTTAAGCTTAATTTGTAATGTTTAAATGAATTGGTGTTCAGAATACTTAAGGTTAAAACAATTTTATTTAAAATTGAAAATTGTATTTATAATTTTTTACAAAATGACAAAATAAATTTGTTACATTTGGTATGAATGCATTCTCATTTATTCAACTACAATTTGCAATCATATATTATTAATTTTATACAAGTTATATAATTTTGAATAAAATCTGAATCTAATCACATTGTTATTCAAAAAAACATAAATATTAACAAATATTTTAATGAAAAGTTATCATAAATATGTAAACAAAATATTGAAAGTATATGTATTTATTTTCAACATCTATCAAAAGAAGAAATAATCTCAAAAGCTCCTGACAATATCTCATGGAAGGAACTAAAAGCTATTAGTCAGCAGAATTGTAGGCTGTTTGTTGATGGGATGCATTGTGACTTCTCCTTTTTCAGAGTCCGGAATCTGTCAGCCACTATGCCCAGAGAAACCTGTTAGCCACTTTATCTTCATTTTCCATTTCCCATTGTAAGCTTTTCCCATATTCTTCTCTATCCAGCTCTATCCCATTTCCACAACATAATCTTTGTCAATTCTATGTGCTTTATATCTAAATCCTTTTTTCCAAACCTAGCATAAAAATGAAGAACACACTTTCTGTATAATCACTTAGTTTATATTTATTCTCCGACAACTTCATTATTTTTACCCTTTCTGCTTTCAGGCATTTACATTCAATTAACAGATGCCTAATATTTTCTATGCCTTCCTTACACAACTTGCAGACTAATTTTTCATTTATGTGTATATTCCCTTGTTGCTAATGATCCTGTTATAGCCTTAAACAGTACACTACATTCCTTGCTATTATCATAAATTAACTTGCACCAATGTTCCATTTACTTCTATATATATTTATATTCTTTTTATTCTTCATATTAGTTATATATCTCTCCAACTCCCTATTCTTTATTAAGACCTTTATTCTTTTATCCCATTTCTTACCATTATAACACTCAACACTTCTTCTAAAACAATTTATCTCACATTTTGTATAAGTATAATGACATACATTTTTTATCCAAATCTTCTGCACACCATATTACCTTTCTTACCATCTTGTTGCCTGCCCTTTACTCATAACCCAATTAAAAACGATTTAGGATATTCTTTTATTATCCATAAACTACAATCTACCATACATTTTCATTTTGCTTTTTGAATCTCTCATATAAAAACTTTACCATCTCATTTTATTTTTGAATTGCCTCCTTTGCCATTCACACATCTGCATCTTATGCATACCTTCATAATTCTATTTTACTTTTTCTAAGTAATCTCCTATCCCTTTACTAAGACATAATGCATCATTAACATATGTTAACCCTGCTACTGCCACACTCTTCCATACAATTCAAGCTACATCACATTTATTATATGAAAACTATGTTAATTTCTTTATCAATCCTTTTCTTTTTTTTTGCTTTATCAATTTTTTCTCCCATTCATCCAAGCAATTTCTCTGATTATTTAAGCCAATTCCCAAATAGTTATACCTATTCCTCATACTTAACTTTATATCCCCCAATACAAATTCATTGACTTCTCTTTCCCCAGTATGAGTCATCATTACTTTTGATTTTTTTTACTAAATTTAATCCCAATCTCTTTATCTACCTTTACACATCCATTTTGTTTGTACACTATTGACATCTGGAAAACTTTTTTAAATTAATAAATACACTTTTTTTTTTTAATTTTATTAGTTTATTAAACTAAAAAAAATAATTAAATCTCGAGACAAAGAAAGTACAAAAGTTTGACCTAGATTCTTCAAGCGTATTTGTCAGAGAGTATATATATGTGAGTATTAAAACATTAAACACCCTGGCAGATATATACATTTCTCACCTAAGATTTAAAAATGAGATTTATAATATTTTCTTACCAGCAATTTATGAAATCAAATTCTAGCTGTCCTGTTTAAAAATTGCTAAAACAAAAGAGATCTTTTAAAGGGTACAACAAAACAGTGCAGGCAATCTTTCTTTGGTCTGGAAAAGAAACTTCAGGACTAAGAACATCATAGGTCTGCAGAACAGCTCATGATTAAACATGTTCAGGGTCATCAAGGTTGACTTCAATACAAGACAAGAAAATAAAACAAGAAAATATTACAATTTCTCATAATCTTAAAGAGAAGAAAACAAAATCTTCAATTTATGAAAAATAGAACAATATACTCAATAAACTTCCAGCCTAAAGAGTTGTGGTCTGCTGAAAATGCAAACCAAGCTTAGGTAAATAAATTACAGCTAAATGGGATAGGTGAGTTAAAAGAAAAGTATGAATGAATGTCAAAGCATTTGTCAATGGTTAGTATTTTAGTTAATAAAAAAAACTAAGCATATAAAAATAGAACCTCACAATACACTCCTAGATATATAAATAAATAAATATGAAAACTTCAACTAATAACCCAATACAAAATCTAAATACCATAATCAAAAAATACATAAAATAATTCAATATTGAAGCAATATACAAAACTTATACTGAAGACAGATTGCTTTAAAGATTAAGCTGAGACATTAACAGAGATTTAAACTCTGATTACAATATAAAAATAATTTACTTTGAGGCATAAGGTTAGGTTCAGCAGATGTCTTTCCGAAGCACACACAATTTAATTCACTTTAAATTTTCAACAAAGATGTTGATTTCCATTTATACGTTCAGGAGTCTGGAAGCAATCCTAGGGATCAGTTCATGTTCAGGCTTTTAAGACATGATACTGAAGGAATACCACAGGATATGGGTCCATCTTTGGGTGGATTTAGCACTGCATGTTGTAGAAAAGATTCCTCATGTCTGGTAATTTTGACATTCTGTAAAGATGATTTCTATTTAGCAAATAGTAGTCAATAATATAATTTAAGCAGAATTTCTTATAACAGACAGCAAAATGTGATATTAGCACTGGTGGTATGAGGAGGTGGATGGTAATTTTTAAAAAATAAGACAGTACAGCAACTAGCATAATGATCACTATTAACGTACTAAATTCTGAATCAATACTCAACAAGCTGAATAAAAATGAATAGCTGAATTCCCAAAGTCTGAAATCCTAGGGCTATTTATGTGCAATCTTACCTACCACATCATCTTTAATTAGAAGTTTTTGCCCAGGACAAACCTTTATCTCAGACTTAATCATAATTAAAAAATCTAACCAGGTCTCTTATCTTATTCAAAATTAATTTAAAACAAACAAGTGCAAAATTAAGTCTCAGCTTTTCCTTTTTAAAAATAAATTAAAATTAGATTGCAATCAAAAATGAAAGAAACAGAAATGCGGTCAAAACTTTTTTTTCTTAAAATTAAAATGCTTTTCTTTTTTTCTTTAGAAGATTAAAACTATAAATTAGAATGTTTTTACAAAAAAAAAAAGAAAAAAAGAAATATCAAAAGAAATTTACTTTCAAACTAAAAAGTAAAATTAGGGAATTTTAAAATATAACTGTGTATGTGCACTATATCATATAAAACTTTCAAATAGTTCTCTTTTAAAACTTTATAAAAACATAAGTTAGTCTTAATTTCATGATGGAACTTTTGAAGTAGATAAAGTATATATGGATTTCCATTCTTGCTATTAATAGGTGTGAAGGTTGCCTTGACAGCAGTTAGAAATATTGGTTGCTATATTTACTGTGAATGTTTAGGTGGTTACTGGTTGGAAACTAATTATATATATATATATGTGTGTGTGTGTGTGTTGAAGATGGTGATCTAGACCAACTGATGAGTGCTGGTTCAGCATGAAATACATATATTGATGATTATTTATTTTTTTACATGTATGTTGTCATTTAGAGTGGATAGTTGAAGGAAGTGTGAAAGTCTAAGTTCGAGTCCTTTAGGATTATATTAAGTTTAGTATAGACATTATACCTTTAAACATTATATATCATTTTTATACTCATTTTCCAGTAAATTATATGGTCATAATGTATGTCAGTGAGTTGTCTTTTATTTTAATTTGTTTTGATTTGATTATATATATATATATATATATATATATATATATATTTATATATATATATATATATATATATATATATATATATATATATTAAAGTAAAGACTTTACATGTAAAAAATGTATTTAGGATCCACCCATGCAAACATTTTTTATTGTTAATTTTAAAATTCTATCAATGTTTCAATTAGATACTACCAACCATCTTCCAAACAATAGAGATAGTTTGAGGAAAATATGGAGAATGATCACCAAAAGTGAAAAGATGGCTGGTAGGACCAATTGAAACAATGGTGTTATGGTAATATTAACAATGAAAAAATATATTCACAGATTTATCTGCCTTCTTCAAAGATAATGAAATGAGAATAAGAGTCAAGATAAATCTCTGAATTAATAATTATGGTTCTTCTGAAGCTATCATTTTCATAAAAACTTCATTTGATATAAAATATGGAAAGATCATGATAGTATTTTAAAATGTGTGTATATTCTTATATTTACACTTGAAAAAGTTTTTATGTATGAATGAATATTTGTGGTTTTATTTTATTCATATTTATTAGTTTAGCATTACATAGAATTGATGGCAAATTGAGATAGTTGATTGTTAATCATAATGGTTTTGTTTAAGGGTTGACTGCTTTCATATATTTACATTAATACCTATCTAGCCTTGAGCATTATTAGCTTTACTATCTAAGTAATATGTAGTTTTAGTGGAATTTGAAAAATATAATTGACTATTTGTTTGTATGCTTCAGAATAGGTTACATGTGTGTGGGTTTAGTGAGGTTTATTTAAACTTTTTTTAAGTGTCATAGCATCTGCTGGGATGCAAACTTCTTTGAATTAATGTTTTCATTCTTTGCCATTAAGTTGCAATCTTTACTATCTATATAAACTGTAATGTTAATAAGCCAATAAGCTAATGCACATGCACTTTGTAGATTCAACTATAAATGAACTATATAAACATATTAGAACATATTGTAATGGTACAAAAATTTTAGGGGTTAATACAACAGGAATTTGGGGTTACAATGTCTCACAATTGGGTAACTATTCGGAACAGCACACCACATTAGTGTACAATTATGAGATGTTGGACACCCATGATCATTCCCAAATAAACAAAATTTAAAATATAAAATTACATATTAAATTTAATATAAAATAATGAAATCGCTCCATAAGCGATCACTCTGGGAAATCAGCATAGCTAACTAAGCATGTTAACTATAAGTATAATTATTTCACCAGCACAATAATTAATAATAAGTAATATTCATTATTATGAATGCTTAACAATAAAATAAATTAACAATAAAATCAATAGTCATTATTGTGACTGGGTTTGAAATGGGTCTATTGTAGACCAGGCTAATTATTTAGCTCTTTTCAGCTTGGGGCAGATTATTTAACATTAATTTGGATGTGCAATCTCAAGTGCTAATCCATCAAAATATATAACAATAAAATTTTTTTTATGGATATTAAAACATGCTGATCATCATCAATGACCTAGCCACTTAGTATCATTAATGTACTGGCCAAATATAAACTTAATTTTTAAATGCATGAACTTTAAAAGATATCCTCTTTGCATCAATCCAGGATTATCATAATCAACTGGATGCCCATAAACTCTAAATATAATTCCCTTTTATATGACAGACCATTATGCAGGAATCTAGCTCAGAGAACACAAACTTTATAACTGTTAAGGTGAACAAGTGATGATGCAACATGTAATATTTCTAAAAACTATTTAAGATTGTATTCACTGTAATAATTTTAACAATAAAATATCAGTTTATTAACAATAAAAAATGAAATTAATGTCTACATAATATGGCTATACTTATATAAATTAAGCCTTCTGATTTTGATTAATACACCAAAAAATATGCCATCACATTGTGATTTACATATATGTCCCCATAGGTTTACATAAAATATCTATATCTCAGCTCATAGATGTACAGTATAATAATTTTTCAACATATTTGTATTGTCATACAATAATAAAAATTATTAATATTAACATATATGTGTTTACCTCACATCCATTGATATCAGTACCCATAATGCAGTATAATTTATAAATATATCTGAATTATCATATAATAATAAAAAAGTATAATTTAATGAGCAGTTAACTTCATCCTTCTTTAGAACTATGATTGTAAGTTTGGATAATCAATGGGCAGCAGATAATATAGGTTTTTTAACTCTTCATTTCCAGATCAACCAGATTTTGAATTTTTTATTTTACAGAGATCGGGATTCAAAGCTGAAATTAATACATTTAAACATCAAACAGCTATGTTTTACTCTTTTATGCTATTCACGCTAGTAATATAAAGATTATCAGGAACCTACAGTTTCAAGCATAGATTAATTCACTTGCATAATTATATAGATATGACATCAGATCTGCTTTCATGTATTCATGGGACCTCATTTCTGAAACAACATTAGGTCCCTTATATATCATAATCTCTTATGTGGTTAGTTAATTCAACCAAGTATAGGTATATTAACTTTAGTAGAATGAGAATAACTTCTCTTAGAGATGTCATGTGATGCTATTATGAGACTTCTAGCTTACATTTAATTTTTTTTACCTTAATTTTTTTGAGTGAGTTTAACTGTTTTGACTCTTCCATTGCTTTCAATTTTTAAGTAGAAAATTTTGCATATTTTTTCCTATCACTTGTCTAATATTAAAAAAGTGCAATTTTTTTGTTTTCTAGATTCTGCTTGGCATATTTTCTGATAACCCTAAAGTCATATTTCCAACTTTTTATTTCAAGGAATTAATATTTATTGTTTATTATGTTTTTATTATTTTCAAATTATTTTATAAAAAATGCATTTACAAATAAGAAAAATTTTCAAAAATAATGTTTCAACTTTACTAATATATAAAAAAGTACTGAATACATTAAAGATCAGCCTTTTCAAGCTATTGTGCATGCGCTTTTTTATGAGTGTTAATAATAAATGAATACTTTCATTCCCAACACAAGATATAGTATTCATGAAAGAATAAAATTAATCCACTTATTCTTTTCAACCCAAATGCTTATATATGGGCAAATCTTAAGTACTGGAAATGAAAGTGAGAGGATAGACCACTCACTTTCAATTACTGTTTATGATGTCTGAATGAATGGCATCGATGAAATTATCTAGAATTTACTAAACATCATTGTCAAATGAAACTTCAACATATGTAAATAAGCATTTATTTTTATAGTGCTCTGTTTTATAAATTGTAATACATTAAAGGTCAGCCTTTTCAAGCTATTGTTCATGCGCTTTTCATTCCCAACACAAGATATAGTATTTATGAAAGAATAAAATGAATCCACTTATTTTTTCCAACCCAAATGCTTATATACGGGCAAATCTTAAGTACTGGAAATGAAAGCATGAGGATAGACCACTCACTTTAAATTACTGTTTACGATGTCTGAATGAATGACATCGATGAAATTATCTAGAATTTACTAAACGTCACTCTCAAATGAAACTTAAACATATGTAAATAAGCATTTATTTTTATAGTGCTATGTTTTATAAATTGTAATACATTAAAGATCAGCCTTTTCAAACTATTGTGCATGTGCTTTTTTACAAGTGTTAATAATAAATGAATACTTTCATTCCCAACACAAGATATAGTATTTATGAAAGAATAAAATGAATCCACATATTCTTTCCAACCCAAATGCTTATATATGGGCAAATTTTAAGTACTGGAAATGAAAGGGTGAGGATAGACCACTCACTTTAAATTACTGTTTACAATGTCTGAGTGAATGACGTTGATGAAATTATCTAGAATTTACTAAACGTCATTGTCAAATGAAACTTCAACATATGTAAATAAGCATTCATTTTTATAGTGCTATGTTTTATAAATTGTAATACATTAAAGATCAGCCTTTTCAAGTTATTGTGCATGTGCTTTTTTATGAGGATTAATAATAATTGAATACTTTCATTCCCAACACAAGATATAGTATTTATGAAAGAATAAAATGAATCCACTTATTCTTTCCAACCCAAATGCTTATATATGGGCAAATCTTAAGTACTGGAAATTAAAGTGTGAGGATTCATTTTATTCTTTCATGTGTTGGGAATGAAAGTATTCATTTGTAATTAACACTCGTAAAAAAGCGCATGCACAATAGCTTGAAAAGGCTGATCTTTAATGTATTAAATTTATAAAACATAGTGCTATAAAAAGTACTGAACTAAAATATATAATCAGAATAATTGTTATTTTTCTATTGCTATCAAAAATTTATTATAAATGAAATAAAATTTGTTTTAACTCAAATTTCATCTGTGCCTTTCTTTCATCCAAGTATCATTTGGGATGGAAGTGAAAAATTTCAGTTTGTATTTTATGCCCTCTATTGAAAGATTTTGATAACATTTCCCCCTAATGTCAAAACTTATGTATATATTTTTTCTAATATTTTAATTTTACAAAAAGTGTAAGGATGTCAGAATAATCAAAAAGGCAGGAGTTTCAAACATGCTAAAATCCACAATGTTGAGAAGCCATTGGATTTTTAGCAGTCTTGAACATTACGATAGTACTTTGAGATTATATTTCAATGAGAAAAGTTTGATTTTTTGGAATGTTTATGATTATTTTATAGAACCGCTAAACATCACATGATCACCATTTCTAATGCTTGCTCATAACTGTTACTAAAACAGGCACCTCTCCATACAGTAATGCTACTCAGTGAAAGCCAAAGTAATCAATGGATGTCATAGAGCTTGTTCTTAAAATCCTCACTGATGAAAGCCACAAACCAGAAACTAGTGTGGGGATATTGGATGAGTAGGCACTAGAAAGTGATTTTAGGCACATGTTTTCTGGCATCCATTGATTACTCTGGATTGCACTGAGTGGCACCACTGTATGGAGAGTTTTGTCTGATTATTTATAGCATAATAATTGTGTGATAATTATTAAAAATAAAGAATATATATCATTACATATTCATTATACAGAAATGTTTCATTTTCTTATACAAACTATGGGAACAGTAAATATTATCTGTCTAAAAATGTCAACTCTAACAATCTGCTAAAATTTTTAGCAATGTTACAAAAATCATCCACAAAATTTAAACTTTTAAAGCATAAAATGATAGATTTACATGTCATTAATATTTTTATTCACATTTTGAATACAAAAATCAATCAAAGAAGATTTCATTTATTTTGCAAATTCACTCTATTACACCCAAAGTTATTTAACAAAATAGTGCTTTGTTTTGATTAAAATCTATTTTTTTAAATAATTCTAAAGCAAATGTAATTTTTTAGAATTTATTTAATTTCTAAACCAAACTATTTGTCAAATGAAGTTAAATTAATTACATTTTGATATAAAGTTGTAATAATTAAATTTGTAAAGTGCATATTGATTAGGTAAAGTAATATATATTAAGGCTATAGCCTTAAGAACATGTGCCTGAAAAATGACAGTAGGGACCTCTACAAATCTTAACACCAGATTTGTCTTTTAAATAAATCTTGTGTTAAGATTTGTAGAGGTCCTTACTGTCATTTTTCAGGCACATCATCTTAAGGTTATAACCTTAATATATTTTGATATATAATAATGATTTAATACTAAAATGAAAGATGAAAATTTACAATAAGTGAAAATAAAAAAAAGTGTCATCATTCAGGAGAATTAAATCCAAATAAATTATTGTTAAGGTTACGTAAAGCAATGAAATTTTGCTTTAAAGATTAAAATTACTTACAATTATTAAAAATGATAAAACATAACTCCTGCAATGGTTATGGAGATTTTTTAAAGTCATTTACAACTTTTTATTCTACATAATTATATTTCTTTTGATGTGTCTTATCCTAAAATCAAATAATTTCAAATAAAAGCTGACTTTAAACATAAATAAACTTAGAAAGAAAGAAATAGTTCACAAATATTTTGCAAAAGTAACCATTAGTATATAAACAAACTATGGAAAATATATCCTTTTGGATCTTCAAAACTTAAATAAAAGAATGGTTGCCCTCAAGTAGTTTTACAAAAACACTCAAGAACTTTTATAACAAACTCTCAGGCTTTTAAATAATTAAAATACAAATTAGCAGTGTTTTCAGATAATTTGTAATAATTCTCTATATAATACTAACATCTTCAGATTTTATTTTTAAATTATAAATCATTATTATTTTACTTACAACTTCTACCATTAAATGACCACATAACTGACAAATAAATGCTAAAGGTAACTGCAAGGAAATGAATTCAAGCCAAAAATGCCTGAAACACTAGCAATTGCAAAGGGACAGTGTATATGATTATTGGTTGAAAGATTAACTGCAATGAAATAAACTTTATTCTCATATGCTTTTCAACCGTTGCAGCAAAAATAGCATTTTAGATGTAAATTGTTTAAAATAATTCTTTAGTTCAATCAAAATGAATTATTCTAAAAAAATATTTCAAAAAAGCAGAGATTATATTCTAAAAAATATTCAAAAAAGAATCAAGTAATAAAACATACATAGTAATAAAATCTGCATCATGATCTTTTATTAATATTAGATCATAAAATATCATTGATTCCATGGTTTATTTATTCAGCTCTTAGTATGAAATTTATTCCTGAGTAAACTGTAAAATTTGTTCCTATATGGAAATGGTTTGTATGTTTCATTTATTCAAGTCATTTTTATCAATGCTTTCTTCAATGCAACATCATTATATTACAACCATTCACCAACACTAATGTTAGACCACTCTCATTCATGATTTGTGCACTTTATGAACAATCTTCATTTGGCAGAAGAGTTAAAGATATCAATCACCTGAATCTTATCACATTGGCACTTTGATATTTGTCTATTACAGCCTTTCTTACAAGATCTACTTTTAGCACCTTCTGGAAAAGTGAATAATCATTTGGAATCATGAACATATTTTTAATTTTATTTAGCAATGGAGATTTAGCTGTTTAATAACTTTATCTATTGGGTGGGGGGGGTGCATGCATAATAAGAAACTTATAGTCTCAAATTCTATACTGACAGATGGTTGCAAGACAGTGGAGTTGTAATATTGATTGTACTGTCAAAAGAAAAATTGAAAATTATGAAATATATGGCTATGCAGTCTGTATATGTATACTACTGCTATTTCTGTATGATATATAAGAAAAAAATGCATTAGAAATTTTATTTTTTGCATGTTTTGACAGTTGCTTTGAGAAAAAAGTTTATTTATTTATTTTAAAAAATTCAAACCAATCGAGTTATTTACTTGTACGAGAATCTATGAAATATTTATTTTTTTCACATTGTTTTTATGTGTAATAAAATATTATATTCTTTTTTATTATATTTTGCATTGTAAAACGGACAATATTTTATTTATTAGTATATTATTAGTAAAGTGTTCAAATACTTTTAAGTAAATAAAAACTATGATGTAATTGCCATTTTCTGAATATGAAAATTACGGAAACATTTATCATCCCCATCATTTCCAGCCATTATCGATCCCCTGCAAGATGAAGGTCTTTCCAAATTCTAACCAGTTGATCTGATCTCTAGCCTTTCTTCTCAACATCATCCCAATTTTTTTCATCTATCCATCTTACATGAGGTTTCTTTATATGTCTTTTCCATTGCAATCTCTTAAAATCCATTTTAAGAGTTTAACTCTCTATCTATTATCATCTTTTCTAGCAATGTGTTCATCCCAACTCCAGTATTTTAATTCTTTTGATGGTGTCAGTAACAGCTATTTATTCTTCCGCACACACATTTCATTTGTTATCTTTTTTATTATTCATAACAAATATCTCTCCATACTTGGTTCAGTCGTCTGAAATCTCTATATTCCTCTTCTGTTAAGTATCAATGTCTCAGATCCATTAATAAGGATTGGTAAATTACATTTATTAAAAATCTTTCTTTTCAAACACGTGGGAATATGTCTTCTTAATTTAGAAGAAATAATTATGTCAACATAAATGATTGATTATTTATGCAAAAAGAAAGCTTTAAAAAAAGTTTTCCATTTTTTTTATGAACTTGCTCTGATTAGATTTGATGCATATGTTGATTTGATAGACTTAATCTTTCATTTTTCTATTTTATAAAAGCAGTTTATTGTTTATTATTTCATTAATCTTTGTGGTTTAATACAAAGCTAAATCAGTGGTCCTCAAAGTCCATGGACAACAAATCAAACTCTGATATTTTTCTTCTTGAACTTTTTATATAAGAATTCCTAACAATAAATCATTCAATTACTTTTAAAAGACTGATGAAAAAAAAAAGATTTATTTAGTTTTATTGCACTTATCTGACTCTTTTATAATCTGAAACTACATCTACTCTCTAAATCATTTATCTATTTAAAAATCTTCATCTATGCATTTCTACACCTTTTTGTTTATAATCTTTGTTTTTATTTTACAAATATAGTTTTGGTAGATGTACAAACTTCCTCAGGATTAAAAAATAATTTAATTGCATGTGTTAATAAATTTAATCATTTATATTAAAATTATTTTTTATTTCTGAAGAAGATTGTGAATTAGTCAAAACTGTTACTGAAACAAAATTAAAAATTATAAAAGGAGATCTGGATTCAAGATTCCCCCAGTGAGTGTTTTAATAAACTCAATTAATCTTAAAAATCATTTCATCATTACTTATAACATTTTTATCTTGTAGCATGATTCAAAGCAGTGAGCGGTTGTTGTTTTTTTCTGTATCTATCATAATTTTTGTAATATAAATTGTTTTACGGGTTTTTTTTAAAAATAGTTTTATGCCAAATTTTTCAAATGGTTTTGAAAACTTATAAATTATTGGTTAAAGAATATGCTTCTACAATGTATCAAAATATTTTATAATCTTTATTATGTTTTTATTATTATCACAGTCATTTTCATAATCAGTGTTTTTAAAATCAAAAATCGTTTGATTTTTGATAAGTTTCTTTTGATTTTTTAAACAACTACAAACAGAACAGATGCAATCACCAATCTCTGGTCTAGACCAACTGATGAGTGCTGGCTCAGCACAAAATGTGCTATTTGGGAATCAAATATATTTTTCACATAATTTTGGTTAAATGTTTATGATTACATTCCTCCACAAAGTGTTAAAAGTGGATAGAAACCAATTGCTGTTCTTGTGTGCGAGTGGTGTAGTAAAAATTAGACTACAGAAATATTCATTATTGGATAATCTCTAGTATAAGCGGTTATCCCTTCTTAAAGTATATATATATCAAAAACCGATTTTAGTTTTATATAAATGCATTGAATACATTTTTAAAATGCAGTAGAAATTATTTTAATATTATGATATCATTTCTCGATATAATTTATCCGTTTATAATTTTTCACTGTTTAATATTCTCAAATTCTCGAATAACTAATTGATCTTAAAATTCTAGGAGAATCTGAAAAAAATATTAACCAATTGTCGAGAAGTCGAGAATAATTTCTAAATACCCCTCACCCCCAATATTAAATTTGCATTAATTTGCATCTTCGTTCGATATACTGAAATAAGTAACATTGCATTTTTATGTAATCTTTCATAAAAAAAGTTTTAATATTTCTATACTTTTAGTTATTAACATGTAAAACTGATACAGAATTTGTGATAGCCTTGAAGTATATACACGATAGGCTTTTCAATTAATGTAAAACGTTTATGTATATGTTTGGCCTTAATGGTTAAAAACTTTAACAAATTTATTTTTAAATATATTAGTTTAAAACATAAGATAAGATCTATTATTTGTATTCTTGAAATAAAATATATATATTATCATCTTAGGTTGAACTTTTTTTAAAAAATGAAATATAAAAAGGTTTTAATACAATAGCTCTCGGAAGAATGGTTTACTTTTGTTTAATTACCGTTACATTAAAGACTATTTATATAAGTGTATGCACTTGTCATAAACATTGTATGTGTGTATATGCTAAAAATTATAATCATAATAAAATAAAATGTGTATAATTGTGTATGATAGTATGGTTGAAGCCATAATAGATGTTTACATCTGAACTTTATCGTTCAGTGGTAGTAGCTTATAAAACGAATAATCATATGACCGATTACTTGGGAGATCCAGCAATGATGAAACATCTTAGTCTTAGTATGAATACAACAGTTTCGTTCTATGAACAAACTGTTATATTTAAATTTTAGTAAATCAGTCTGTTTAATGTTTTGATGTCTTCACTTTTAAAATTGTACAATAATTTATATAAGCCAGTGATAAATAATCGTGAACTACCATTGTAGAAGGTAAAGGGTTATGCTTTGGTGTTTCTATTTTATTGCATTTTTCAATCTGTTTTTGAGCAGAACCTGAACATTGTTCATACGAAATCTAATAATTAGAATCAAAAATAAACGTGTTTTTATGTAAATCAAAATTATTTGTTGTACGTTTGATAACCATCTCTCCAAATTTGACCTAAACTTTTATTACCTCATTTCCAAGGTCTGAGTTTTGTGTAATTCTTCTAAATTATATTAATTATTAATATTTACTAAGGCAATAAACCTAAAGCATATGCAGTTGAAAATGAGAGGTAGGGACCTCTACAGGTCTTAACCACAAGCTTACGCATTGGAAGAGTATTTCTGAATAAAGTCATGTGTTTTATCACTTCTGTTTTGGAAAAAAGTATATCCCTAAGTGTGTCATAAATAAATAAGCATGTGGGTCGTTTAAAGCCATGGTAGAGTGTTGAATTCTGAATCTAAAATCCTCGGACCAATTTTGATTCTGACACATCCAGTATTCAAACATCTTATGGATTCTCCAGCAATAAAATCATTTGATAACTTATTTAATGAATAATAAGTAAATGAAAAAAATCATTAAGAATAATGGATGGCAACAATATGTTTATGAAAGTTACTCAAGAGGTATAAATATGGTTTTTGCCATAAATCTAAAAAGACAATACATCCTGTTCCAGTATCCTGCTCTTCTTACCTATAGAAATATCACTGAGTCAATTATTATATCATATACTTCCTCTACTTCTATTCTCATTGATAGCATGAAATGGGACATTTTCTCTTCAGTTAGGTTTACAATTTTATTTATGTTTACCTTTTGGTTTTTAAGATGCCATTTTTGCTTCAATCCTATATCTAGAAAATTATAGTCACTGATTTACAATAAAATTTCATATAAACAGAGTTAGGCTGCTTGTTTTTCCAAACATTCTTAATGATACATGGAATCTGATCTCAGAACTATTATAATAAAATAATTTCATTTATTTCTTTACTTTTTTAAAAAAAAAATTGTATGCCTTTGCTTATTGTGGAAGTTTTCCTAATGATTATAACAGGATAGTAGCAGGAGAATTGTCACAATATCATTGCCGTTGTGGGTTGTATCTTATATATACTTCTGAATGTTAAAACCACTCTCTTCTAATAGTGCCTAAAGTCTGTCTTATGTTTTAATATTTAGAAAGTTTCAAGCCCCATAAAGAGTCTTATACTTTATTGCTGTTATACGTGATGGTTTATTATTGAGCTAGTATAGTAGGCATATAATAAAGAAGATAGGGTAAGGTAGAGAAGTGAGTTGTAAGAACCAAAAGGGAAGGTTACAATATATATATATATATATATAAAATACATATTTTGCGGGTTCATCCATATATATATATATATATATATATATATATATATATATATATATATATACACACACACACACATGGAAAATATAGAAACTCTTCCTTTAGAATCATCATCTTTAAAACTTTTCATTTGGCTCAGATACATAGATAACACTTTTGTCATATGGCAACAATGGAAAAAATAAATTAGATGATTTTTTTCTTACATTTAAATAAAATGCATCCTCATATTAAATTTACAATGGAGACACAGTCTGATGGAAAACTCCCTTTTCTTTATGTTCTAATCACCAGAACACCAAATAGTTTATCTTTTTCGATTTATAGAAAGAATACACACATGGACAGATATTTACATTTACATTCTCATCATCACCCAACTCAGATAGTTTCTATAGCCAAAACTCATTTAAATAGAGCAATTAACCTTTCAGATAAGTCACATATGAAAGAAGAAATAAATCATATTAATAGTGTTTTATTAGCAAATAGTTATAATTATAAATTTATTAAAAAAGCCTTATTTCAAGCCCAAAATGGACAAAATAGAAAATAAAAAGATGATAAATCAGTTATTAGGATTTGTGTTCCACATGTGAAAGAAACTACATACAGTATTGGACATATATTGAAATGCTATAATATAGATACAGTATTTTCTACTTATCAAAAGATCAGCAATATAATAACCAAGCCTAAGGATTCAATCCCTCTTGAATCTCATGGTGTTTATCAAATCTCATGTGAAAATTGTAAAGCTTCTTATATAGGTATGAATAATCATCAGATCAGTGTTAGGAGAGATGAGAATGCTAATGCAGTTAAACAACACTCATCATCATCAGCACTCTCACACCATACTTTGTTTCAGATCATAAAATTGATTTTTTGAGTACCAGGATCACATCCAGATGTGATAATCTCTACCAGTGCAAAATCAGAGAAGCCATTGAGATACTTAAAAGGCCATATGGTATCAATAAGTGAGATGATACATACAAACTTTCTCCTATTTGGAAAGACTTTTTTAAAAAACATTCTTCATTTAACATTTTTGCTGTTGGTGGAACTTAATGTTTTTTTCAAACCAGTAATTGTAGCACCTCTACAACCATCTTTCTACTTTTATCACCCAATGGATGACTTGTGTAATCAATTCAAAACATCGGTATATCAATATTTAAAATTTTTTAACATGGATGAACCCACACAATATGTCTTTTATATATATATATATATATACAAGTAATTTTGTTTTTGAATACAAGTGTGATATATTGTTTTTTTCTATTATAGTAGGAAAAATGACCTTCCAGAGAACCTGGACTATTGCATTTATACTGCATATCATATCTTACATAATGCTGCAAATATATCTTTTTTAACTCAATGCTTGCATTTTTTAAAGATATGTACATATCTAGAATTCATGTGGAACTTTAAAATCAATATACAAATTTAAAGACAGAAGTTTAATGACTGACAAGAGGTATAAAATGTTTGGTGAATTAAAAACATCAAAAGAAATAAAAATATTCACTGATCATGAATATTTTAGATCTTTTTAGTGCACTGAAAACAACATATGATATTGAAAAATAGGTCCATAAATGCCATTAGGTCTATCAATGACATTTCCTATACTATAACAATGATATTTCGAACCCATGGATAGTAGCACTTTGATTATATTTTGGATAGAGATGACCAACTTTTAATGGTATATATTCATTTCATCTATTCATTTAGATTAGGATAAAATCATTCAGCTAGTGAAGTCAAAACAGCTTCATTTACACTTTCAAAGATAGAAATGTTGCGAGTAATAATTAGAGTCCCAGAAAACTTTTAGGTTATAATAATATTGACAATATTGAATTTTTTTAGGAATGTATGAATTCAGTATGTGGTGCTTCTATTATTTTAATTTTTAGTAATAAAGGTAATAAACAAGATTCCAGTAAATATCATGGAATATAACTGTTATCCTCAACCAGGGTTGTTCTGTAGGTTTGTGTGGCCTGCATGAAAAACATTTGTGCCCTTTGACTAAAAATTAAAAGTAAAGCATAACAGCAAATTTCTTGATCTGTGAAACCATGAGTTCTGCTATTGTGTAATCATTGTCTTTGCTGCAAAAAAATAATAACTCAGTATTTTATATAAGAAATTTATAATGAATATAAGCATAGTTTTCTGGGGGGAGCTAAAAGTAGGCCCCATTTGCATTGTAAATGTTATCTCAATGTTATTCTAGAGTGTGAAATATTGCTTCTTTTTATTGATAAATTGTGAGAGGGGATAGAATATATTGCAGATGTACAGTTTGATGTGTAATAACATTTTTTAAAAAAAATGATAGGTTGCTTCAGAAGATAAAGTATGGCATAAAACATTGAATAACTAGATAGCATGTTCTATATGTGGATGTATTTATGACTCATATATTGGTTTGTATAATCATTACAATACTTCTTTTACAAGAATGACTATACTTCTTTTTAAGTGGCTACTCATTTCTAATGATGATGACTTTATTAACATTTAGTTATGATACATTTCTGTTTTCCTAGAGTGTTAGGCAACATAACTGTAAACTGTTAAAACATCACTTGATCATACTGCCTGTTAACTCAGCAGTAATTCTTTTTATTCAGTAGCAATTATTGGATGGTAGAAAGTTTAAGCATCAAAACTCTTGTCTAGTGCATAATCATCCAATATTGCCAGACAAATTTTTAGCTTGAGCTTTAAATCAATGAACAGTCTTGAATATAAGAGCACCTAGATCTTTGGATGTAATGCAACCCTACAGCAGCCATCTTTTATCTTTTTAGTTCAATATAAAGCTAGAAGCTCAAAATGAAAACAGGATGAGGTTTTCAGTCCAATATAATTCTTTTGTACAATCATACAGACATGAAATCACTTCAGTATCTATACACTTTAGCATTCTTGGTATTTTTTTATCAACCATGATCATTAATATCTTTTGGCTAGAATAGTTAACTAAACAGGTAAAAAAATGACTGCCAGGGGATTGTATTAGATCCAAATACTTGCATGCAGTGCTCTCAGATTCAAGGGTCCTCACTGATGAAAGCCACAAGCTTGAAATTACTCTGTGAATATTGGATGATCAGGCAATTGATAGGGATTTTGATGCACAAAGTTTCTAGCATTCCTTGATGATTATGGCTTGCACTAGGTGGCACTACTGTATAAAGAGAGTTGCTACTGTTTTAGAAGATAGTTGTACAATGTAAACTATAATGTTTTCAAAGTATAAAAACTGTCATCTTCTAACAATGTATTTTTTTGTTTTATTTAAATACAAAATCAGTGGATTCAAACTTGAATTACTACCTTAATGGATGCGTACTACTTCAGATTGTTTGATTTAGTGGCTTCTAAATTTTTCAGATGAGCATGGAAATCCCAAAGAAAGTGAAGTTGCTTCTCCTATCATATAAATTTTTGTGCGACCGATAAAAAAATCTTATTTTTAGAAATGTGTATATATTTGACGTAAAATAATTTTTGTAATAAAAAATGCTGCTTTAAAACCGCTAAAGTTGATTTCGTGACCCACTAATTGGTCATGACCTGCAGTTTGAAACCAACTCACATGTTTGTGAAATGTGGAACTGATTGAATCACTTCATTTATTTCGAAACTTTTATTTTATTGTTTAATTTACTCTTTTGATTTCAATATTATTTTGTAGATGAAGTTGCGGAGTGTATGAAACTAGAAGATGGAGAGGAGTTTGTTTTGAATGGAAATTAAATAATGAAAGCGCTTGAATTGAAACTTGCTTGTTAATTAAATGAGAGCACAATGTTTCTATTGTTTTCTCTTTTTTGTTTTTTATTGGATTATTGCATTAGATGAAAACAAACAACGGGGAGAAAAAAAATATACGCAACCTCTTTCTAATAAATTACTGTTAGATACGAACGTAAAAAAAAAATCTAAAGCGTTACTATTATTTAGACGGTGTGTATCCACATACGTGCCGATAACTTTATATATAGTGGGTTATTATTGTGCGTATATTTTATCAACTATTTTTTAATGATTGTAATGTGTGCATAAATATTTCGATAAAGTTTTATATATTCTTCCAAAAATGTTGCTGTCATCATTAAAAGAATTAGAAGACTGAAATGAAGTTGGGATGGTCATATTGCAAGTAGACAGTTGAAATCTTAAACCGGATTCCAAAATATTGTAAAAGACCTAGAAAGAGACCACATGTGAGATGGATAGATGAAACAAGGAAGTGTGATGGGATGATGTCTGCTAGAGATTGGAGAAGATGGATTAAACTAGGAGAGATCTTTATCGTGCAATAGATCGATAATGTTTGAAAATGATGATAATGATGATAAGCAAATACACACATATACATTCATATATAACAATAATTAAGTAAAATTAAAAAAAATAATAATACTGAAAATATTTTAGTATTTGTTAAGGGTTAGTTTTAGATTATAAATTTCATAATTGAAGAGTTTTGGATATAATGGTCCTGGATTTTTTGAATCTAATGTACCTTTCCTTCAGCAATGACTTTTTATTTCATTTTTTGCATACCAAACTAAATTTCAAAAAATGTTTCCAAACAATATATTTTTGAATTTTCTGTCTAGTAGAATGATAATAAAAAAGGACATAGAAAGAAGATGGCAGCCTTATATTCACAAATTCCCAGTGGATTAGATTTAAAACAGACAAAATTCACTAAACGTATGACACACACAGCAAGCTAGAGTAATCAGTGAATGCCAGAAGGCTTGTGCATAAAATCCCCATCTAGTGCCTACTCATCCAATATCCCCAGACTAGTTTCTGGCTTGTGGCCTTCATCAGTGAGGAGCCTTGGATCTGAGAGCACTGCATCTAGATCTTAGGATCTAATGCAATCCTCCAGCAAACACTTTTTATCTCCATTTAACTACAAAACTATGAGTCTTAAACTGAAAACACCTTAATGTTTCCAATTCAAGGATTAGATTTAGATCTAAAACTCTTCACTCATGAAAGCCATAAGTTAAAAACTAATTTGGGGGTGTGGATAGGATAACATTGGATAAGCATTTATTAAACATTGCCCTCTGCAATCTATTGATGACATAAACTCAGACTAGGTGGTCAAACTAGACTTAGAGGATAATACATTACTTAAAGTAATATGTAAAGCAGTGGTCATATTTTAATGATTTTATACACTTTTTAAACATTTTTATTTAACATAATGGTTATCTTTGTTTCTCCATGTAAAATCTTATGATACAATTTTTCACATAGTTTTATTGAATGGATTTTATTCAAATTTTGTATTTGTATTAGATATCAATGGCAATGTGATATGGCATTAAAATATTTCATGGTTGTGTTGACTAAACTAACGCATGATATCAAGTTGGGATGTTTTCAGTGATATGAACTGATACATGATTTTTTTAAAAATAAACTTTCATTGAATCACTAAAAAAGAAAAAAAAAACATTAATGACTTTATTGCTCAGAAGTTCAGCCAAAGTTCGAGCAACAGAGTAGTGAGTGCAAGAATTGATCCTTATCCCATGTCAAATTCTCTACCAACTATGTCAAAATATGCAGGATGAATATTCAATAAAAAGGATTTACCATTAATTAAAATGGATAAAAAACATACAACAGATGATTTATTGTGATTGTTATCTAAAACTTACTTTTTTAAAACATTATCTTCAGTAAAAAAAAAAAAATTGCAAAACTGAAAATTTAGAGGCATTATTTACATTCTTAATTTGTAAATTTGAATATTTATAAAAAGTCTGTTGCAAAATATCTCATAATTAAAATTTAAACACTAGTGTAAATCAAAAATATTTTATGAAAAATGCTTTTATTTAATTTGATGAATAATCCTCTACAAAACAAAAAAAGATTTCTTGAATCTTAGTTTGGCTTGATATATTTAAATTGATATAAAAGCAATGAGCCAATACAAATTACTTTTTTTAATTACTATTTTTGAAACTAAAATGTGCAGCAGAGGTCATGTGACATTTAGATGACTTTAATGCATTTATTTTTTATACAACTTATTTGAAAATTTTTCTTTCATAATTTTCTTCAATAATTTAGTCGTTTATTTTTTTTTTTTATTAATTTAAAACTTTTTAATTATAAAAATTAAATATGTATAGTTTTATACCAGGTATTATTATGAAAGATGACTTGGAGGATTTCTGCTGGTGTGTGATTTTTATCTTTTTACAAAAATAATGTACCCATGTTAATTTCTTATCGAATTTCTCGAGATGTGATTTTCTGATCTTTGTTTTAGAAGGTTATCTTTTAATTACGTTATTGCACATTACATTTTAATTAAAAATCAGTTTCAACTAATGAAATATTCCTAATTATCCACTAAGTTTTAAATAAATTTTTAAACATATTCTTTTACTTAAAGAAAGATAGCTAAAATGAATATAAATGTTTGAGTTAATATAAAAATATGATACATATTTATACATCTGTTGAATGCTTTCAAAATCGATAATCTCAACAAATATAATTACATTCATTGAAGATAAGAAAATAAAACCTGTCTGAATTAATTATTGGAAATCAAAGCATTTTAATTATGGCCATTCTGTGTATAATTGTATATAGAGAGTATATTAGCTTTAGTCAAAATAAGAGTCATAGATCACATGACCCTATTCTTTTAAGCTTGTAAGTTATAAACAATGAGGATTTCCAATTCCTCAACAAGCTTTGTGATAAATGCTTAGCCAGAGTCAGCATTTAAAATATCTCCATCAGGAATCCCCACCCCCAACCCTGATCATGGTTTTATGCTTTGGTATTCCTCAGAGAGGTTCAGACACTAGATCTAAAAATACCAACCCAAAGCCAAGCACATCTAAAAGTTATCTATTGAATGGAAAATCTGAAATTTTCAGACCCCTAAATGTCTTCAAACCCAGATAACCAACTCAAATAGTCATATGGGGCTGATATAGATATTTGAGTTGGATAACTGGATTTGAAGACATGTAAATGTCTGAAAATATCAGATTTTCCACTCCATAGATAACTTTTAGATAAGTGCTTGGCTTTGGGTTGGTATTTTTTAGATCTAGTGTCTGAATCTACCCTGGCACCTCTCTGAGGAGTGCCAAAGCATTAAACCATGGTCAGGGGTATGGGTGGGGTTTCTGATGGAGATATTTTAAATGCTGTCTCTGGCTAAGCATTTATTACAAAGCTTGTTGAGGAATTGGCAATCTTCATTGTTTATATTAGCTTTATTGTTCTCTTTAGGACAAAACATCACTTAACTCTTTACCATGATTAGTGGCTGCAGCTTTTTGTTTGTGTTTAGAATAGCGATCATCATCAATTTGTATCCATTATTTTTATTTATGAGTGGTCATTTGGTACAATGATATTTTTTAAAAAAAATTGTACTTTAAAAAAAACAATCTCCATTTTTTTCAAAAAATATGGCTATTTTGTAAGATAGATGATCTTGTCTTCTCTTAGGATAGTGATTTCATTAGAATACATCTGAAAATAAAATCATGACATTTACGTAAAAAATGTATAAGGCAGCATGAAGTTTATTCATTCTACAACATACAATATCATATCTCATGATCACTTTTTATATGCCTACACAGGCTGTTAATAAAAGTAGCAAACTCTCTATACGTTAGTGCCACCTAGTGCAAGCCTTTCTAATCAATAGATGCAAGAAGGTTTATGCATAAAATATCTATCTAGTGCCTTCTTATTCCAATATCACCAGACTAGCTTCTAGTTTCCATCTCTGAGAAGACTTGGATTTGAGAACATATCACCAAAATCCTAGAATCTAATGCCACTCTCCAGAATCTATTTAGTTAAGAATAAATCGAGGATTCCAAGATGAAAACACAATAATATTTTCAATCCAAATTCATTTTCTTGTATACTCATATATCACATGATGTTTTGATGCCTTTATATCTATCCTATTCATAGAATAATTATGACTGTGGTTTTTGATAAACTGAAGACATTAAAATGTATAGGTGCTAAACTGAGTTTAGCTCTATATGACTGTATAAGTGGATGAGCTTATATTAAAAACAGTATTGTATTTTCATTTTGGCTTCTACCTTTATATTTAACTAAATATGTAGGTGGCTGCTAGACAGTTGCATTAGATCTGAAGATCTATGTGCAGTATTCTTTAAAATCCAACTCTCCTTACTGATGAAACCCACAAGCTAGAAACTATTCCTGGGATATTGGAGCAATTAAGCATTAGACGAAGGTATTACATACAAACTTTCTTGCATCCATTGATTAATAAGGCTTGCACTTGGTGGTACTACTGTATGAAGAATTTGCTACCGTTATTGTATAATATTATATTTTTATTGAATTAACATGGAAGTTCCAAAAATCATCAGCATGTATATATATGCAAACTCATGCACCTCTGTCAATAAACGATTAGAAGAGAGTGGACTACCAGTATTTTAGCTTGGATTGTAAAGAAGCATTCAATTTATTTTTGTATTACAATGCAGAATTTGTCTTATATACAGAAGAAAATGCTGAGTCGAATATTTAACAACTTCTAAATTTTAACTTAATCTTCAGTTAATAGATATGAATATGCTCAAATATAAATCTAATTAGTATGGAAGTACTGAAAATCCCCAATGAGATATATGGAAAGTAGTACAACTCTGTCAGTAAATGATAAAAATAATTGAATATTGAATAAAATAATTGAATATTGAATGATTGTTAAATATAATGCTAAGCCATTCTCTCTGGTCAGTTATAGTGGTTCAAAATAGCTTATAGTTATCCTGAAATTACATTAATATATAATAAGTCATTGCAGTGCATTCTAATTTGTCAATAAATTGAATGCTTAAAGATGATCTAAATTAAAGTGCAGGTAAGTTTACTGTATACTTTTTCATTTATTGATGGAGTTGTATTAGTTTTCATGCAGCTCACTGGGGTTTTTTGATAGCTTCCACATGAATTTCGTGTATATTTGAGCTATCACAATTTATATGTTTTGATTACAGAATTAAAATACAATGGATTCACTTTATGTAATGTTGATGCAGTGTCTTTTCAAGATACCCAATATTTTCATTAATGGCATATTCAAAATTAAAAAAAAACATTTTTCTCATTAATAACTACAAAATTAAAAACAAATGTCAGTTTTATTCAGTTCAATAAATAATCAAAAGCATACTTTGATCTGTGCATAGTGTATTAATATTAAATTTTAAACTATGTAGTTTAAGTAAATACATTCATTCAATTAACCTTTACAGTGTTCAAGATCCCTATTGGCTGATTGGTTTAATGATCTAAACTTTTGATTGGGAAGTTACAGTATCAGCAGTAAAATATATTTGTCTTTTAAAATTATATTTACTTTTGTTTAGTTTCTGAAACTCAAATTAATAATTTATAAGATTATTAAAGTAAAAAAGTTTTTTAGAAATAAATTTGTATTTATAATTGATAGAAATAATCTATTGCACTCAACATAAAATGTATTTTTGTCATCCAACTATAAATTGTAGCCATACATCATTGTCAATATTTTTTGTAAAAGTATATATTTTCTAATAAACAAAGCAAAACTCTCCATACAGTATTGCCACCTGTGCTAAACAGAATAATCAATGGATGCCAGAAGGCTTGGGCATAAAATCTCTATCTAATGCCTACTCATCCAATATCCCCAGACTAATTTCTGGCTTTTGGCCTTCATCAGTGAGGAGATTTGGATCTGAGAGCACTGCATCTAGATCTTAGGATCTAATGCAACCCTCTAGCAACCACCTTTTATCTCTACTTCACTAAAAAACTATGAGAATAAAATTAAAAACACACAAAATATTTTCAATCTAAGCTCAATAGCTTATATAGTCATATGGATCTGAACTCAGTTCAGAACCCATACATTTTGGTGTCTCAGATCCAAAGCTCCTCACTGACAAAAGCCAAAAGCCAGAAACTTATCTGGGGATATTGGATGAGTAGGCATTAGATAGGGATTTTATGCACAAGCCTTCTGGCATCCATTGATTACTCTGTTTAGCACAGGTGGCAATACTGTATGGAGAGTTTTGCTTTGTTTATCAACAATTAATGTGCTAGTATAGGAGATGTGACCATGTGATATATATTTTCTACTAAAATATGGATTATTCTTCTGAAATAATTAATACTTCACAAATATTTTTTGAAAAATATAACAAATATATAAAAAAAGTTTAGAGAATTATGTTTTCATTTTCAAAATCAAAATGAAGAAAGTAGAACTGTCAAAGTCATTGACAGGCACTTTCATGTGGAGAGAAAAAACAACCAATCAGTGCATTGGAAGGCAGGTCTTACATTATTGTTATACTGTTAAACTTTATTATTATTGATTTATTAGTTGTAAATAAAATCTAAGGGTGGCATCATTGTTCAGTACAGTTTTCTCAATAAAATAACAATGAAATCAAAATAATATTATAAATAGTGGTTTGAGAGTGCATTAATCCCCATATGAAACTAACTGGCTCATGCTGTTTAACCACTAATGGTACAAATTTTTACAAGTTGTATTTTTCCTGTATTAAAAATACAATCATTATAATTGTAAAATACAGTTGTTGTAATTTTAAATTAAATATAGTTCCATGATATATAAACAACGGAAGTAAATTACTCTCTCATGGGCTACGACTTAAAATCACTCTACATATTGAATAAATGAATTCATTCTATTCTTGATTCTTTTGTTCAACACTTAGAGTACTTTTAAATCATAGCCTGGAGCATGGTAATTTATTTCCTTTGTTTACAAGTGCACATTATATTTGGAAAAAAATGATTTTATACACTATGCTGTTAATAATAAACTTGATGTGATCAAAAGTTTTTCATTGTTTATTTGCCTCCCTTTAAGCTTTAAATCTAGTAATTTGTTTCTGATATATTGAAACAATGATGGATTGTCAAGCATTGGTGGTCAAGTAGTCAGCACAGCCGCCTTACAAGCAGTTGTCCTGGGTTAGCAGGTTCACTTCCCAGCCAATGCTATGGCACATAAAAAAATGATGGATTTTATCATAATCTTAAATACTCAAAAATGGATTTAATTATATACATTATTAAAACTACAGTAATTGACTGCAAAAAACATTTAAACATCTATCGATTAGAAATAACAAAAATAAAAGTTTGAAAATAGAACATAAAGTGCACTAAAATAAATTTAAACCATACTTTGTGGTTGCTTTTGTTTTCTAAATGGTTTACTTTATTTAATAAATTGTGATTTAAAAAAATATTCCCTGGCTATGTAACAAATCAAAATGGTGAACAAAATGGCAGATGTTTCATGAGCAAATTATATATCTTTTAAAAAACTCTTAAAACTATTGAAATGTTTTAACTCAACATATTATCAACAGAAAAAATAATAAAATTTGTTTTATTCTGATTATGTTTGTAAAATAAAGGTGGTTATAGTTGTTTAAAATTAAGGTCACCATGATATATGGGTACTGAACTGGTTTTAAATTTACATAATTAAACAGCAAGTGGGATTCGATTTAAAAATTTTATATTCTTTTCAGTTTGGGTTGATATTTTTATACTTAAAATAGAGGTAAATGATGGCTTCTTTTAGACAAGTGCATTAGATTCTAAAGATCCAAATGTACTGTTCCAAGATCAAAAACTGTATTCAATGAAAGGCATAAGCTTGAAGCTAGTATGAATATATTAAATAGGACAATACTAAATAGAAATTTATTAGGCATTATCATCTGGCAACTATTAGTTACTAAAGCTTGCAGCAAGGGGCATAGGGATATAAAAAAACCTATTTCCACTGGTTAGTATTTTGTTTTTGGTAATATGATTAGTAAAATGTTTATTCATTAACACTTTTTCTGAATTTAAGCCTTATTTTTGCAATCAGCTTTTATATAGATTCAAGTAAAGGTGACATATCAGTTTTTTTCTCATAAGAACACATAAAAGAAGATATTCAGGAATTTATCATTGGGTGACTCTCAGCTTATCAATTTGCAAAGAAAGGATGCTCTACTGCCGATGCTGTCAGTAGTTTTCACCTCATTATGGATCAAGTTTGCAGGAAAAGAATATCCTGGCCAGTCGCAGTACAACTGGACTTTGCTGGAGCCTTTGATTGTGTCAGGATAGATGTGCTGCTTAGGGTACTGGAGGATCTCCAAGTGCCCCCAGCATACCTTCAAATGATTGAAAACCTCCTGCAAAACAGGGAGGTTTGTCTCTCCTTGGATGGCAGAGTTGCCCCAGGATTTAGGCCCAGTGTTTCCATCCCTCAGGACTTGACACTAAGTGCACTTCTCTTTGGAGTCTATGTTAAACCATTACTGTTAAGCATCGAGGCTTCCTTTCCTGGAATTACAATTCCATTGCTGGGAGAAAACATCAGACACTCACCTATATGGATGATGTGGTGGTGTTCCTCTCATCACAGAGTGAGTTTGCAAGGCTCAAAGAAATCCTAGATCAATTTGCAACTGACACTGGTCTGTGAATTAATGAAGGCAAATCATCCATATAGTCAATCCTGACAGAGAAGCAAGTCCCGAGTAGACTGTAAGCGTCCCCTCAGAAATTTCTGGGTTTTCAGTTGTCCAATCTCACTATTCAACAAAATTGAAAAAATGGTATTATCTCTATCCAAGATATATTTATCACTGTTGGGTAAAGTCATGTTACTGAACTCAGTAGTTCTTCCCAAAATCATCTACTACCTAGCTGGCTTTGCCCCCACAACAATGTTCATAAAAAATTGGAGACACTATGCAGAAGACTATGCTGAGGAGGAAAAGCTGCTGTTATTAGTCTAAAATGATTGCAGAAACCAAAACCATTGAATGGATGAAATGCCCAATTCCTTTAATAAAGGTCGAACCAACAGACAGACCACCTCCAAAACTTAAAAGACTATGGATTCAACAACAAACTACCTTAGTAGTGGAGAGCATTAAAACCCAACTACTCTATTTAATGCTAAACTCACATACTGGGATATCTATCAAGCAGGTTTTCAGGAGAGAAATAAAGCTGTCTGCTTACTCCCCATACAAATTCCCAAATTTATAAAGCAGACAAAATTTTGGAAGCTAGAACCAAAATATGTGATAAAAATAAACCTGGGTGCACTACCCACTGCGGCCTTTTTGTGCCACCAGAGAGGATACAATATCAATATGATCTGCCTCTTATACAATAAAGATGAGGAGACAATGGACCACATTCTTACCCATTGTGAAGCATGGGAGAACTTCCGAAAAATAATTTTAAAAAGAATGGTCAAACCCGAACAGGCCAAGTAACACTAAAGCTGGCCCTGAAAAAGGGCATGTTTTGTACAATAATATATGGCAACTTTTATAAACTATGCCATATGGACTATTAGGTGCAAAATAACTTTCCAAAAAGAACTGGATCAACTAGCAGAAGATTTCTTGCTTAACCTTAAAAATATAAAATAAAAAGACAAGAGATCATGTCTATCCTGGATGGCTGATGAAACCTGGGATCAAGTGAAATTATAACATTGATTGACATTAGTGGTGAAGAACAATTGCTAATAAATTATCTTAAGTTCATCACTGATAGCCATGAGACCACTCCAAAGCCAACAAAATAAAGGACAGAATGTAAAGACAGTAAAAAAAACCACAGCTATTGTCTAGAAGTATGATTGTAATGTGAAACCAGAACAATCACAAGCCAACAAAATAATAAAAACTTTGAAATTGTTGTTATCCATAAATGAGAACACAAATGATAACCTGTAATCATTGTAAATAACTTTCATTATAAACAACTAATTATGAATAAAGTTTGTTTGAAATGAAGAACACATTAGAATTGCCTATTTTTGATATTACATTTTAAATTTATGAAACATTTTGAAGAATCAAGTGAGGTGTATTTAAATCAACCATATTTACTCAATTACTATGAGAGTCAATTAATTTTGCACCAAACATAGCAACTAAAGCTTTTATTTAAATTTCAGGACTGTTGAATTAAGGACATCTGGATTAGTAGAAATTATATGTCAAATGATTTCCATCATGTAATATCAATTGTAAAACGTTTTTTTAGAAAAATTCAAGCATTATTTAAACTTTTCAAATACATTCAACTATCAATAGTATTACCCAGGTTAGTATAAAACAGTAGCGTACAACTCATAGGGATATGACCCCTCAGGAGATTTTTATACAAATTGATAAATATGATGACAGTTTTAAGAAATTATTTTAAGATTTAGATAATGGTATGTTTTTGAAAAAAATAAAATAAAATAAACAAAAATTAATTTTTTTGGTGTGCATCATATTTGTTTTTTTTTTTTTTGTAAGCAAATAATTTGTCTCAAAAATTTCATTTCATATCTTGTGTAGTGAAAAGTACAATGTTAGAAAATGTAAATGTATATATCAATGAAAACTACTATTGTTTTATTATGAATATTCTTATAATTTTGGCACTATAAAAATAAGGAATGAGTCATATCAAATTTTTTGTCCAAGAAAGAGTATCGCAAGTGTAAAAACAGTTGCATGTCATTGGTATACAACATAGCATTTCAAATGACATTATTCTTTTTTTGTTTTCGGGTACAGCTAACCTGACCAGTGAAAATACTATCATGAAAATTAAACTTGAATTCTTAGATTACTGAATTTAGGATGAAAAAAAACTAACAGTTGGTTTTCCAAAGTAGCCTATGTGATTATAGCATCACCTATGATCAATATTCACAAATTTCAAAGGTCCAATTTTGAGTCCTATGCTAGTACTTTCACTAGTCTGAAAACAACACCAGATAACAAAAAACATTCAAAATGATTTATACACTAACCTATATGCTATTTCTGACAGGTGAATGTATTTGTAAAGTGTAAATAAAGTGTAATTTTTTTTGAAGACATTCAACAATTAATATTAGATGATGGAAATAGTTCAATAAATATTTTCTACTAAAAATGACCCAACATCACATCAGACAAATGCTGGTAAGATTCTTTTGATTTGATTTGTTCTTAATGTGGGAATGGATAAAATATAAAAAATGTTGATGTTGAAACTTTGTTATTCTTGTAATTTATTTCATATTATTTTCAATACTGTGTCTGTTTATTATATACTTAGATATTGACTTTATTATATGATGTTCTTTTCAAAAATGATATTATGTACTACTGCCTTGTGTTAAATTAATAATTCAAATTTTAGCATTAAATGAGTAATAATATTTGAAAGAAATGAGTTGCTATATTTAACAGAGGAATGTAGGGCTCTGAAGAGATTAGTTGATTATTTAATTACTGTAGTAATGAGTAAAATATATAAATTATACATAGTGATTTGAAAATTTAATAACTTTAATTTTATTTTAAATTATTTACAATGGTTCTATTTGTTTATTATATATTATTAATGTTAATTGTTTCATTAATTATTATTTTCTTAATTTCATTCTTAATATCATGATGATTTGATACCAATCTTATTTGTCTACTAACTTCTTTTAAATTATAATCTAATAATGTGATCAATTTTGATTACAGCTTCCTTGGTTTATTCCAAGAAAAATGGTCTCCCATTTTGAAAGTAATTTAGACTTCCCCCAGGTCTGAAGGTATTTTATGATATGATTTGAGACTCCTTGTGTTAAAAGTACCATTATTCAATCCATTATCCGTTAAGCTAAAAGCATTACTGCCACATTTCCTCTGAATCTGGTAGGGTCCTTGATATAAGGGAAAAATTTCTTAAATTGTTTGTTGGTTACATTGCTGGCTTTGGGTACTCATACCCAAACTCGATCCCCTACTTGAAATGCATGTGGATGAATGTTTTCTCATCAGCCCTGCAGCTTGGCCATTTGGTTTAGATGCAGATGGGTCTTATTTTGGTCCCTTTTCCTGTTAATTCTTCTTTGGTCAATTGCCATGTGTTTTGACCAAAGTGGGGCCCAGCTTTCTGAAATGCAGTCATACCAAAATGAATCTGGTGGACTCACTGATGATATTATTTCTGTAATAGACTATCTTTTGGTGAATGTTTAACCATCCCCTGTGATTATCAGGTATGCATGTCTGATATAGCTGCTTGATCTCCTGCATAATTCTCTCACAAGGGTTGGGGTTTCTGATCAATGTAAGAATGTGCTCAATGCCGTGTCATGCTATCCATGCCTTCCACTTTTTGAAAGTGAAAGTGGATCCATGATCTGATAGGATTACTGCAGGTTTCCTACTTCTTTGAACTGCTTTTCCTGTAAAACTCTGATTGCATTCCTGAAATCTTTCCTCCTTACAGGATATGCACAGACATATTTTGAAAATATGTCATATGTTACCAGAAGATATTGGTAAATGTTTAAATGCTGGCAATGGTCCATTGTGGCCGATGACCAGAATTTTGTTTTGTCTGGTTAAAAGAATGGGCACATTGTGGCATGCATATCATTTGTTAGGCATTTTACTCTTTGCACATCATGAATATTTCTGAAGAGTGTTAAGTACATGGGTATATAGTTTGGACCAGTAAAATTGCCACCTCAATGCTTCCTATATTTTTCAGGGACCACAGTGTCCAATTAACTGATGTACATGATTAGTTAATCAGGTCTGCAACTTTTGGGGCACAAGAATTTTCAATGGGCCATCAGTGTCCAGTGTACATATTTACAAGATTCCATTATTTATTTGATACTTCCAGGTAATAGTAGCATCATTTTTCTCCTATGAAGGGCATCAATAATTTTCTTATATTGTTGTTTCTTCATTTTGCCAGTGGGGTAATTTCATAAGTTCAGCCTTAATGTCATCACTGATAGAATTAATTATTATAGTTATTGGCTGATCTCCAATGATTGGATTATTTGGAAGCACAGCAACAGGGTGGCAACAAAATATCTGCAATGGTATTTTCTGGTCCTGGAAAGTAGACCATCCTACAGCAAAATTTCTGTAGGACAAACTTCATCTAATTAAACATTCATTGGTTAAGTAACTCTGGTCAAGGAATTCTATATTTTTGTGGTCCATGATTATGACAACTTCAAAGCCTAGTAGTATTTGCTTAAATTTGTTGCAAGCCCACACGATGGCTAGTGCCTCTTGTTCAGTAATGGTGTAATTTACCTCAGCTCCTTTAAGAGTTTGGCTACTAAAGTTAATACACAATGTTTTCCTTGGTTGTCTATTTGGAAAATAACTGCACCCAACCTTCTTTTACTGCTTTCTGTTTGGACATAAAAGGGGTGGGTAAAATCTGGATGGTGGAGCATGAAGGTATTGAAAATTTGCTCTTAATAGATTCAAACTCTTCATCATACTTGGTAGCTCATGTCCATCTTTGGCCCTTCTTTAACAGATTTGTCAAAAGATGTGTCCTGGACAAATTTGGGGTAAAATTTATTATAGTAATTACATAATGCCAAAAACAATGGGAGCTGTTTTCATGTGGTAGGTCTTGGGAAACTTTTGATGGTTTCCACTTTGTCTGGGTGCATCCTTACACCCTTGCCATCATAGTATGTCACAAAAAAGAAAGATTTCCAAAAGGGCAAAGTAACTTTTCTCTAAGTTTATAGTAATATTTTTATTGGCACACTCCTGAAAAAAATTATTTAAAACCATAGAAGTGTTCTTTTGGATTTTGTAATGCCACTATTACATCATCTACATAACAAATTAAATAATTTGTTTTTTTTTATTTCCATTGATAAAGCTAGGTCCAGGCGCCTCATTAACCTGGCTCTGCTGTTGATCAATCCAAATGGGAACCCTTTTAAATTGGAAGGTATGCCCATTATACCTAAATGCCTTATATTTTCTATCACAGGGATCTAGAGTCATTTGCCAATAACTGGCTGTAAGCTCAAAGGTGGAAAACAATGTTTTGTGATGCAAACAAGTAAATACTTCCTGGATAGATGGTGGGATTTCATGCTCCAGGATAGATATACTATTTAGTTTTTGAGCATCCAAGCATAATCATATCGCACCACTTTTGTTTTACCACAATGAGGGGATTATGTATGGGGAAGATTTCTTTTTAATAATTCTTCTCTTCTTGATACTGAAATGGTACTGAATAGGTCCTGGCTTGGAAGTACTACTCTTCTTTTACTCTAATCTGGTGGGTATATCCCTAGATCTCTCCAGGTGTATTGGAGAAAACTTTGGCATTATGGTCTAGGATTGATATAGTTTCTCTTTATCATGTGACTCCTCCAACATGGCTTCATTGGTTTTCTTTTTTAAAAGATCCATGTCAACTGCTTGGGTTAAGCACCTCACTTTGGGATGCATATCATGATGATCAATTTGAAATGGAATTTGCTCTCCTTTAATAAAAAAATGATGGTGGTAATTCAAGATGCATTGGTGCTGCTTCAGAAAATCAGACCCAATACTAAACTAGATTATGGATTAAACCAGTCATGATCAAGAATATATGCACTTTTGCCATTTCCACCAAATATAACCTCCAGCCAGACCTGGTAGTTCTCGGTCTTTGTTTTTTTCCACCTGCAAGTGTGAGTTGTATAGAACAAATAAGAAATTTTAGAATGTGTTTTCTTTATTTCCCATTGATTGTACCAGCACTTGGATTTGAGAGTAATCTCTCCCCAAATCCAGCAAAGCATGTGTGGTAATTGTTCTTACATTGACATCAACAATTGAACATGGGTGAATATTAGCATTTGGGAAAAGTGTGTCTGCTTCATTGACAATAGTAGAGATTGGATATTGATATTCCATTTTGTTCCTGGCTCTGTTAATGAGACCTCATTGGCAAGAATGACCAGTCAAGGTCCTTAATAGTTTTCTGATTGTCATCTGTCAGCATATCCTTTTGGTGTAATTTGATTTTGATTATAGGTTATTATAGTTTGGTTGTTCCATTTTTGGATGGCCGCTGAGTGAACTCTTGGGGGTTCTAATTTTTGGATCTTTTTCACATGTTCATAATGGAAACTTTCCTTGTGGTCAAAAACTGGGCCATCTTCTCCACCTTGGTAATTCAACTTATTATCATCACTCGTTGGACTGATGATGGGAGGTTTGCTTGCATAGTCCTAATTATATGGGCTTCTAAGAATTGGAAAGCTGTCAGTGATCAAAGTTGATCCAATTGTCTCTGAAAAAACTGAGTGTGCATCTCCTTTTCACCATATGTTTACATGTAACTCGATGGAGTATCTTCACTTTGTGGGCCTCATTCCAAAAATTAGCTAGTAATGTGCATTGGTATTTTATGGAATATTGTTGGTTTATTTTGAATGGACCACCACCAATGTCTAGCAGGTCCTTGTAAGTAATGTTTAGCTATGTCTAATTTATCCCCTTCATTCATGGGATGAAAGTAAAAAAGTTCTTTTAGGCTATCAAGATGGATATGTGGATTCTCCTCCGGGTCTCCTCTGAGTACTTTTATGTTGATAAATTTTCATAAGTTTGGTTGAATTCCTACATCTGAGATTTCCTATGGTTGCATGGGTGTGCTAGTATTGTTGATCTGTTTTGTAAAAAAGTTATTGGTAACTCTTACTGGTGAGGGGCTCCTTATGGTTATGTCAGGTTGTAGGTCATTTAGGCACTGAAACTGTAGTTGATTCTCAACTTCATGGTATAGTCTTGCCATCTACTGTTGGTAGTTAGTGGGATATATTCAATTTCCTTTATGCTATCATTGGTCTGGTCTTGCCTCTTGCCTAACTCTTCAATTGCCATTCCACACTCCTCAGTTATATGCTTCATATATTTGCAGTCTTCCCTTAGCTTTTCAATGGCTTCTGCATCTTTCCCCCACTTCTCTTCTATTACTTTTAGAACACTGGCATTTTTCTCTCTGCATTATTTGAACTTTTGTGGATTTCCCCATCATTTCTATTCTCAATTTTTGTGCATTTTTTGGTTTGAACCATCATACTATGGAATAAAGTGATCAGGTTCTAGTTTTGATAAGAAGGTATAAGGTCTTCTTTGAATTCATGAAGAAGGGAAATGGATCCTTTACCATGATCTTTGAAATTTTTTCTCCATATTTTTTTCTTTCACTGGGATGCTGGCATCAACATCTTTACTTTTCTTTTCTTCTGTGCCATTATCCATTTGGATTTTGAAAAGTTTGATACAAAAATGATAATAATGCTGATCTTAGAATTCAAAGTTATTTTACTAGAACTTATGACTCACTGAAACTTTAATACAAACTCAAATAACTAGAATGTCCATTTTCTTCCTCTGTCGACTGTTTTATCACCACTATACTTGCTGTGTCCTCATTAACTTGCACTAACTATATCTATGTCTGTCTGAAGCCTAGTATCTAATTGATTTTCAAAAAAAAATTGAAGATATATTTCTCATAAATTTTTTTTGAAACTTTGTCCAATAATGATCATTAGTTTACCAATCCTCCAGATGGTTGGCCTTGATCATCCTACCACCATGGAAATAAACCTAAAAAGAGAAAGAAAAAAAACTAAAATCCCCCCTTTTTTCTTTTTTCATATATTCATTACATTGTTTAGTTGTAACTATTTCACATATATTTTTCCCTTCTCTTTTCTACTTAGTTCCGAATCTCATAGTTAAATTTGTTGTCAGGAAGTACCATTATTACAATGTTTTTTCTCCCTCCCTTTTTCTGAATTTGATTTCAAATTTATATTGGTGGCAGGTCCTCCATTTCATATACCAGAGTGCCAGTTATCAATATTAGAATGATATAACACTTACAGATAGCTTTAATATATGTACCCTTATTGGTTATTAATGCAGTGTGTATATACGAATAAACATTAAATAATCTTGTTACAACCTTTTACACATAAGGCTTATCGATGCAATATCTGTTTCCATTCTGAACTCCATAAAAAACAACACATTTCCCTATTGTTGAAACAATGAAAACTTTCCATGGTTATATTACACAGGTACTACTGCAAGCAAAATAAAATAAAAAAATAACAATCTTATATTTATTAATTATAGTATTTGGACTTAAAAAGAAAACTTATCACACAACATTTTATGGTTGTAAAACACAGTCTTTGTTTTTTGTTTTTGGTATTCATGAAATAAACTTTACACTACTTTGACATCACTTTATGATTATCTTGAATAGCTTGAGTTTTGTATAAATCTAACATTAAGAGAAATCATTTTTCCAAGCCTAAGAGCACCAACATAACAAATTATTACATGTCACTATGCATTCAAACTCAGATGAATTAAACAAAATTTTAAATATATTGGTCCAAGTATATAAAACTGTATATATGAAATATCATTTGGGGATGTAAATATTTGTTCAACTTGTAAATACAAAAAAAAAATGTGCACATCTATATAATGAAAAAAAAAATTCCATGCTTGAGATACAACACAATTTCTCCAGACATATGGATTTCCAAGAAAATATATAGCAATGCAATACATATAAAAATTTTCAAACACATTTATTCCCTTTTGAGATATTATACTGTACTTACACATCACATACATACACCCCCATGTATATATATATATGCAGCACAACATATACAAATACATCGATTTTACACATACATACATCTATATACACTATATAGTATACTACACACTTGGAAAAGAGAAAAAAACCTTGGAGAAAAAGTTGAAGAAAAAAATACATACATGTGCTAAATTCTTTACACTTTGCTTTTAAAATAGACACAAACATTATATACTCAATTAACAAAAAAAAATTTTCTATACAAATATTTCCCCCTTCTCTCTAAAATTTAACACTATCTTTAGAACAAACATGGGAGAAAAGAAAGGAAAAAATTTTCTACATGACAAAACTCAGAAAGACAAAAAACTCTTACATATACATTATACCTTGAAATATAAAGAAAGAAAACTATATAAAATTTTTATATATTTACAAACAAGGTTTACAAATCCATCCATTTTGGATTCAGGGGTGTGGAGTAATTCTAACCCCATGTTGGGTGCCAAACATGGGAAAAATATATTTACCAGTCAAAAGTTTTTGTTCATTCAACAAATCCCAGAACCCAAGCAAAAGTACCTAGAGTTTGACCAAGCACAAGTTACATAATTCAGGGCAAATCACAGACCCCTACCTATTTGCATGAATACCCAAGTTTTCAATTAATAAATAATGTTTTTGATGATATCAGTAATACCTCTTTCTTTTATTCTGGCCCAGATGAGGTCACAGTTCACAGGAGACTGAGTAATAGAATATCAAGAGACACATGAGAAACTAACACTTAAATAATAACCATTCATTGTGAATGATTGAAGATTAATTTAGTAGCAATTAATAAATTGGATCTGTAATAATGATAATGACATTCATGACCAATTATATATTGAATTAAATATTCATAATACATCAATTAATAGAATAATTCATACTAGAGAGTAACAACATAAATGAAAGGCAATCTAAATTAAATCAAAGAGATATATTAAATTATATAGTGATAAATTTTACATTGATTTGTTTATACAACTTGGGATTTTAGATTATTTGATTTGCAATTACTGACAATTGATTACATAGTTTAACATATAAAACATAAAATATATAATGTTTGAGGGTGTGGTTGAGAACATGCAATAGATTTACAAGACATTTGTAATTAATATGCAAGAATAAAATAATATCAAATAAGAGCTGGTCCTCTTTGACATTTAAATTTAACATAATAAATATATCATAATTAAATTAGAGTTGTATTAGTACAGAATTTTAAATTAACAACTTATGTTGAAGAAAAATAATTTATATAATGATCAATTATTTGCTTAATCATCGATAATTAATGATAAATGAGTACAGATGCTTAATTTCAAAAGAGCATTTCAGGATGTCAATGTAAGAGAATCTATTTTAATAATAATAATAGAGGCAATATGACTAATAAAAGAAGGTAATCACTATTATTTTTGAATTATGCATTGCCTAACTGATAAGATCGAATATATATATATATATATATATATATATATATATATATATATATATATATATATATATATATATATATATATATATATATATATATATAAAATCAAAACTACCCCAAATCCAAAATTCAACTAGACCAGCATAAAAATAATATTAAAACACAACCAAAGGTTTCACTGCTACAAGCAGACTTCTCAAGTGTAAAGAACTACAAAAACTACACAATACATATAATATTTATTTAATCTAAATACTCACTCACCAAGCATACTAATGATGATATAATAAAAAAATACTACACTATCACAAATCCCTATATATATATGAGACATTCGATAAACATATTTATATAAGAAATAAATCTCCATTTACAATGTTGTATAAGAATGGAAGTGGTCTGAGCTCTTTACCCT